>CM060950.1:402791550-402905141 GCA_030765055.1 Mantis religiosa
CTTTTAAGGCAGCAAACACTCTGTTGGCCCTGCTTTATACTCACAAGCATTTCGTTTATTAATTCTAATTTTGGGTTCATTTAATTCCGCTTCTTTGGCACGATCAATGTACGACAAAATTCAAAATCACAACAACCCTTTAGTGAACTCCCTGGGCAGGGAACAAAGACGCTTGCCATCCTTCAAACTACCAAGAGACGTCTTGGGGCCCCTTGGTTAACCCAAGAGAAACCCCAGATGTCTCTAGGATCCATATTTACGCCTGATGGATTAAGCGATATGCAACCCGTAATCAAAACGGAGCAAAAACTTTAAATCGTGTCTCCCAAAACGGGGTACGCCTATGTGCAGCTGCCTTATGAGATTAACCAAGGGTATCCCATTCCAAATTTCCCAAAAATTCAAACACCCCAGCAGAACATGAAACCAATTTGCTCATTTCGCAGGTTAAGCCGCAAAGCGGCTAGGTACTGCGGCAGAAAACACCCGGACGGGGAAAAAGATAAATAGCCCCGCCCGACTAGGACTACCTCTGGGCCTCTGGGCCATCTTGGCCCATTTTGCATCTAAATATTTTCTTTTAATATCAATAACATAACCACTTTATTTATTTAATGCATACTTTTGGGTTAGGGATTATATGTGGAACTACTTAAACTATTATTGGTACTTTTTTTTTTAATTTACGTCCGCCGCAACGTTAAGTTATATCGGACGGTGAATGAATTGGGTGAAATGATTTTATTTTTCAGCTGTTCTGCTCGCACACACATACACACACATATTCTGGATAGTATCCGCTTCTGTAATGTAAGTGGTAGCTTAGGTGCCTCACGTTCAAGAGGTCCCGAGTTCGAATCTCGGTCAGGGTGAGTTATCAAGATAAATTTCCGGGGTTTTCCCTTATCCTGGAAGATGAATGTCTGTAATTCTAACCTCTGTGGATCCTGAGTTTATTTCGGCATAATTTTATTCATCGTTCGATATGACTTTACTTTGGAAGAAAAAGAAAGCCGAATAACGCTCAAATTTGCATTTAAAGATATGCGACAGAAATATTTTGAAGAAAACCCCTCATCCCAAACTATACTTACATGAAACATTTATTTTCTTCAAATTGAATCTAACGTTTTCTTTTTATTAAAAATAATATCTATTTAAAATATCTACATACATAATGTCGATGCTAATGCAAATACATAATGAAGTGTTTTTTATTCCGAATGGTTTTCTAAAACTTTGTTTAGCTGATAAATTATAATAGTCGAATACAAGCTTGCCACACAAAAAGTTTAAGTCTCATAAGACCTGAAGCTTTCCTGGCGACGAATATGCTCAAGTTGTTCTCGGGAAGCAAGCCAGGTGAAAAGACGATTAGAAATCGACGATTCGAGAGCGTACATCTCTCTCATCATCAGGATATTTATTAACCCTCTACAGCCCGAATTTGTTTACTACGATGGTATAAATGCTTTTCTCCAGTATTATTGTTTAAGTTTCATTACGAAACTTACAAGCATTTGTCAAATTAAAATAAGTAATTTTAATTAAAAATAATATTTTGTTACTTTAAAGTCACAATGGGCCACAAAGGCTATAGCAGAAATTACTGAAGGCATTACATATAGATGAATCAAAGTAAAAGCTATACTCTATAACTGGACTATACAATAACTATACAATAACTAATTTTTTACTGTTCTTTTCTCTGTAGATTTCCAAACAATGTACTATATCATTAAATTACAATTGTGTATAGGCTATTACAACATTTATGAAACGAAAGACAATGCATTCTAGATCTGGGACATATGGATATAAGAAAACAACATTTTGAACACTTTTGACAAGAAATCGAAGAAAGACAATTTTCGTCAACAAATTTTTCAAAATAGTGTATTGGTGGCTATAGAGAATCAGAATCTGCAAATAACAGCCATTTCTATGGAAGTATTGGTTGCGCCAATCGGTCCACATCACATTATTATAGCTTGTTTCAGAAATATCTCAATCTCTTTCTTCTACATCTGGGGCAGGAGAGGCAGAGATGCTGTTTCATTTACACATAACTCATCAGCTGATTCAACCTTACTTACTGATAAAATTGTGTTAGCACTAGCAGCTTGAATCTACTTTTCTTCATCACTGTCAGATACAAGAACTGAGTCATTTGATCATATCCATTTATTGGACTAGCAGTTAAATTATTTTTATTCTTCATGCCATAAAAAATACGAGGATGCATAATAATTGACCTAAAACGAAATTTATTTTGAAAACTTCATTTTGTTTACGAAGTGTAGCTATCAAATATATGGTGTATGTCAGAAATGTAATTCAAACATTTATGCTTTATATACAAAAGAGAGATAACTATATGGAATTTTAGTATGAAATTTTGGACAAATACTATAATACTCCAGTGTGCACCCATAACCTAACTTATTATGGTGACTAGTGTGGTCCACTTTCAGGTAACGTAACTATTTTGTTTGAAATAATAAATGGTATACATTTCTATACGATGTTTAGTGATTTAAACTATAACTTTACTCTTACCCATGGTGCCTGACATTTTTCTTTTAAATTATCTTGCAAAGATATATAAAATAAATTTGTTAAAAGTGTCACTAGTAAGACGAAAATGCAAAATGGCTGTATGTGTTGCTTTAGCTTCAACCTGTGAAGTACATTATGAACTAAATAACCAAACAAGTCACATGCAAGACGTCCATGCTGTGACTTTCATGTTACAAATGTCCACAATGGAAAATTTTCATCTCAGGATAACAAAAGAGCGTTGAAAATGGTTGTTACTTCAAAGTCACATTAGGCCATAGAGGGTTAAAAGTTATAATTACAAATGAGTCACTGGATATAACACAAATATAAACAAAGACAAAACACTATCAGTCTTGGCATTACTGAACAAAAGAATGTCTTAAGTAAATTAAACGCCATGTCAGGAGATGGCGTGAGTATAGAAAACTAATTGGGTCAAAGAAACGTAACGAAGACGACCATCTTTGCAACAGTTACTGGGAGCGGAGAGTTAAGGAGGCTTTTGCCATTTCCTCGGAGAGGATCACGCTTAGTCGTGATGCTGCATTTCAGTTCAGCTCCTCTTGGAAACCGGCCTTAAAAATGGAAATCCGTTGGCTTAAGAAGCAGAGATCAATACAGCTTGATATTCAAGTTAAGTAGCTACGTTTGTTTGACCCAATTAATGTTCTATACTCACGCCATCTCCTGACCTGGCATTTAATTTACTGAAAAGTATTTTGTTCAGTAATGCGAATATTGATAGTGTTTTGTCTGTTTATATTTGTGGTATATCCAGTGATTTATTTGTGCTTATAACATTTATTAAATATCCTGATGATGAGAGAGATGTAAACATCGATTTCTAATCGTCTTTTCACCTGGCTTGCTTCCCGAGAACAACTTGAGTTTAAGTTGAGTTAAAACACACCGTTTATTTTCTAGATAATTTCCCTTATGAATTTTAACTATCAAATACTTTTGCTGTTTTGAAGTACTAAGTAATTATTCATTTGTTTATCCCTCACCATAACAAAAACACATCATTAAGGAAATGCAGCACCAGAATTGGCTAAAAATATGAGACAAAATATATTTTTTGAGCTAATAAAATACTTTGAACCTTATAGTATAGCATGAGTTTCAGGCATTTAAATACCAGCACATGACAATTTAAATGCCCTTGCCCACGTGCATGCCGGCCCTTGGATTCATAAAATTCTGTCATTTGAGTTCGATTGAATGTACTAAATACATTTGAAATTAGCGGGCAAAGTTTCTGGTGCAATTTTGTGTGTTGGTATGATGGTTGTTTCTTATAGCATGTGGCACCATGGAAACAAAACACTGGCTACAAACATTGAAAGCAAATGGTAATGTTTATTATGTTGCTTTTGTGTGAGTTTCTAACGGTCGGGATTTTTTTTTTCGTTAAACTACATACTGATGAGTTTTAGTGTATCATTTAACATTTATTAAGGTGTTTTATACATCATAACGTGCGTATAACTGTTATATACTTTATAGGTAAAACATTCTTTGAAACAACTGGCCTTCTGTTGACTGTGTACATAGTTAGGATCATGAATAGGCTAAACGATACATAGGAAGAAACACCTGAACATAACACAACAATTGGATCATACTTGAGACCTGATGTGGTAAGAAAACTAATGCCTGTGTACCAAAGGCTGGCATCAGATGAAATCCTAAGGAGATGCACATTGGGTAAGACACAAAATGCAAATGAAAGTTTACATAACATGATATGACATAATTACCCGAAAGAAATATTTGTGTCAAAGAAGAGACTTCAGGTTGCTGTGACATTAACCATCAGTGAATTCAATTTTGGCTGTTCTGCCTCACTCAAGCTGTAGTCAGACATAATGGACACAGATTTCACCAGCATCTCTACAAATTAGCCAAGGGAAGGACCAATTTCGCTTACTTCATTCAGCAATTTCTGCCAAGGTAACTTCTAAAACATGCAGAAGGAAACTAAAATTGGAGAAAACTGCTGCAGAAGAGAGAAGAAAGGGGCAGGAGGGTTCATCTTACCTATCCCGAGGGTTTTAGTCTGCTTCAAGGCATGTAGCTGAGAAGGATTTTGGATTTTAAAATTTGATTTACTCAGTTATAGATTTTTTCAACATTTTTTTGTCATTCAAAATGTTCCATACGATGCACTTTTGATTCAGTCTCTCTAAAATTTTCAACACATACTTTTAGAAAGCAAAAAAAGATTTCCATAATATGAATTTTTAATATTCGTTATATTTTTAAAGTTATTGGTATATAAAATCAAAGGTTTAATCATGTTTTGGCTTTTTTTGTTTGCTCCATACCTGATTTTTTCCCACTGTAACTAAAGGCAGTATAAGAAATTCATATGATAGATATTTTCTTCATAACCATCTGAATATTTTTAGAAATATAAAAATAAAAATTTTGAAAATGTTCATCACGTGGATCGTTTTGAATTTTGCCCAAATTTTGAAATTTACAAATTTATTACTCAAAAACTATTGAAGATATAAAAACCAAATTTTGAATACTGTGTCCACTATGCATCAGAACTAAGTGGTAAAACTTTCAGCAAGATTGATTGAAAATTGCTGGTTTTGGGGTTTTCGTTGCTGCATCCCCTTAAGTGAGACTTTTGTTACTGAAAAGTTGGCCTTTTACACTTAGACATGAATAATCTCTGTAAAGAGTCGAATTATCTCTACGAGAGCCAATGTAGCAGGTCAAGCAGAAGAATAAGGTTAAAATTTACGAGACAAAAACACAATATTCTTCAGGAACGCTTCCTCTAATGTAGTGTCAAAGAGATTATATTATAATCTCTTTGACTATCGATTACCTCGTAGATGGCTTAGTCCGATGCTCAACTTTTCTTTAGGTATATACTAAAATCACGCCCTTACAAATATTCGTAACACTTTTTGAACTGCACCATTTCTTAAAACATAAATATTCTTTGTCACACATAGCAAACTGAGCAACAAATTGAGATTAGCAATTCGAGCTTCTTCTCGAATTTCTTCACGTATAAAACTTTCATCGTCTGAATCACTCACTTTGACATACAGTTTACCATTTGTTATTTTTGCATCATCATAGTTACGATTCTTTGCTATTTCAAGCCTCAAATGTCATCTTACACGTAGTAACTACATGGATTCTAAACCTTTTGTGTAACAGTTTATAATATTTTTATAATTCACAATACAATTCGACTTCTTCTTAGATAACGAATAAAATTACGTATGGGACTAGCGAGGTTTGATGTTTATCATGCTCGGCACTAACGCATCGGGTGTTAAATTTTTTCACTCCCGGACAAAACATTAAGTTGCCTCGCAAGTTCCATAAAGAACTGTTATTGTGATTCTATACAAATCCAGTGACCCACTTTTCAACAGCTATCACTTCAGCCTTCTGTATTCCTCTTTTACTTACAATGAAACTGTTAAATGTTTATCGCCATATACAGAAAGAAGATACGAAAACATGATGTGTTGCACTCACATAGCTTTCTCTTCTCAATGTTGTAGAAATTATCTCATAAAAGCTTATTCTTCTAATTACTTCATGTTAATCGAGATAGATGTTTGCAGAACCGTTTTTATTACACGTTTCCTTGTGCAAATGGTAAACGGGAATAAATTAGGCTTAAATAGTTGTACAGTGCTTGACACTGCATTCTCTTTTTATGTCCAGGATATAAAACACGCACAACTTCCTATATGGGAAAGCTATTGGCAAATTGAAGCAAATAAGGAATATCTCGAAATGGTTCATTTCACAACAGAAAATGTGTTTGGCTTAAATTGTGTATTTTAACGAGATATACGATTTCTACACAGTAAGATTTTCTCTATCCCTTACGATTTTTGAATTATGCAAACGAAATCCAAAATAAAAAAGGACTTCTGAGGATATTCCCAGAAAATCGAGTTAAATACTTCTCGGTCTGAAAATAACTTAAGCATGTGGTATTTTAATCAAAATCATTAAAACTATTTTTTAAAAATGTTTCTCATAATGATTAGTCTTGGATGGAGGAATTATGTCGAAAAAATTTGTACCATATCCTTGGAAGATAACGTTTTAAATATTAAGTTTGATATTTCAGTGACTTTTCCTTTTCTACTTAATTCTGTTTTTTTTTTTTAAATATATAGCCATATATTTTGTTTATTTTTCCTCATTTTACCTTTGTTTGTTTCGTTCTAGTTTGTTTTACTATCTATTTTCCGTATTTGTACACAAATATACTATAAACATAAACATCCATGCCCAAGGGGGTCTCAAACCCGCGACTCTTTACGCGGTGGACGCTATAGATACACACACTAACGACAAAGGCTACGAGTTCCGGCGTCTGTTTACACAGAGAGAGAAAGAGAGAGACCTAGTTTTGAAAAAGCGTGTTTTTTAATGCAGAGAGGCTGAGAAAAAAAACCTAATAGCCACCTGCTATTTGAGAAAGGCATGAATTAGACTGGACTACAGTACGGAAGGGATTTGGCACGGAGGTCCAAACGTGCTCTATACCCCCCGGAGGCATCCCTGGAAGAAAGAATGAGACGAGAGAAGACAGCATTGCCGTGCCGAAGAGCCACAATTCAGAGAGCAGAGTCCCTAGATTTTACAGTTGGAAACTCCCCGGCAGGCCAGAACAACCAGCACTCCACCATGCTATGGTTCGGAAACTGCCCTACCAGACCGGGTTGGGTAACCAGAGTCCTTCCTTCCGGAGGAGAAAGTTTTACCAAGAGCATATCATCCTCTCATGCAACGCCGAGTCACCCGCTTACCCTGAAAGAAACCACCGGTTGAGAAAGAATGTGAAATGATAATGGAGATCAAATGGAGGGACAAAAATAAATAAAATAAAATAAAATAAAAATCTGCATGCTATACTTCGGCACCTAATTTATTAATCCAGCGTCAATTCTCAGACTTTATTTATTCGTTCATTTATTAAAACTTTAAAAACATATACAGAACATACACAATTTACAGATTATAAATAAAAATTAAATAATAAAAATAAAACGTTTAAAGACATTTTAAAATTCACTCCCATCAAACATGAATGGAGGGACAGAAAATTCGGGGGATGCAATTAAACTACATCATTCGCCTAGCGACCCGGGAAACCCTCCGAAAAACCCATGGGTCAGGTAGGTCGACCACGGGAATCGAACCCGGATCTCCTAAATGCGGACCACAGAAGAAACCACTTGAGCTATCCCGCTCGGCAAGAAAGGCATAAGTATTACAAATTTCAAAACAATAACAATGAATGTTCCGGAAATGGAATACTGCGCAAAAATACTTGACAAGATCTAGGTTACCTATCTACTATGTAATAGACACCCAAAATAAAAAAGACTTTTAAGGGTATTCCCAGATAAACATTTCATTTGCCATGAAAATATATTAAACATGTGGTATTTTAATGAAAATCGTAAGAGCCATTTTTGAAATCATCATATTTTTTAGTAAAGGATAACTTGGAATAAGGGACATTTTTTAATATTTGTCGCATTTTTGGAAGACGCACTATTTTATAAAAAGTTGTGTATTTAACAGAGTTTTATGTCTGAATTATGTTGTTCAATGACAAACACATATAGATACATAAAAGAGAACTTCCTCTACGACTTAGTATAGAAGACAAAAGTAACATTTTGTAACAGAGGTTAGAAGTACTTGAGACTATTTACGTACAAGTTTGGTATAATATCTCTCTTGTGGAAGTGAAAGCCATATATATTTAGGTTGGCAGCGCATCATGTGGGTTTTTTGTGCAGCTTTTGTTTCCTAAGATGTCTGTAATTGGAACAGAGGTCACCAAGTTGACCCGCGGGCGGAAGACAGTTCACAATGAAGATGGAAGACCTATCAGAAGCACCCTGGACAAGTGACGAGCACCTTGCCACATAAACAAAAGAAGCACACATTTCTCTGAACAAAACTCGAACGTGGAAGCAAGGAAAGCCTAGAATGTACTTCTGTTTCCTCAAACTTGCCATTCCTATAATAAGGACTTCACAATTCGCTCTTCTACTGACTCTTTTTGCGAAAGTTTATTTTTACTTTCTTTACTTCATACCTACAGCAAGTATGGTATTCCACATTCGATACCAAAATTTCACCGGAAATACACGTTTGAAACTCCCGTATGTAAGGACAGAGATAGAGGACAGCATATCCCAAAAAAATGGTTCAATTCCAAAGTGTTGTTATTAATATTTAGCTCCTGGAGAGGCAAACAGAATGGAACTTCAAAGCAATCACACAGCGATAAGCACTTAAAGGATTTGACTATTAGTTAAGCTTTCTGTATTCCTGTATTTCCATTGTGCCTGCAAGGAAGTATGAAATAAAACCATTTTTAAGAATGTTTATTTCAGTTAACTTGAAATAGGTACAAGAATAAACATTTTTTTTTAAAATCTGGTTGCTGTTTGATAGCTTGAAAATTTTGTCCTCCTTGTATGACCAAGAAATTTAAAAGGATAATAAATAAATAATAAATAAATGAATACATAAATAAATAATGACTTCCCATTAGTAACCGAGCGGGATAGTTTAGGCGGTTTCGTCTGTGGCCTGCATTCGGAAGGCCCGGGTTTGACTCCCGTGGCCGACCTACCTGAACCATGGTTTTTTCGGGGTTTTCCCGGGTCGCCAGAGGAAGTTCATTTGAAATGTTTTTTCTGTATGCTTCACAAGAAAATCTTAGGACACCAACCAACTAATAACACAATTTCACTACCTCCTTAAATAGCAAAACATAATTTGACATATTTGTTCATTTTATTTCTTAAAAATCTGCTTCTGCATACAGAAGTATCAAATTTTTGCTATTTTTGCTATTTGTCTGAATTTCATAATACTTATATTTTTCTCAAATGAGAAGACATTATTCACTTTTTTTAACTCTTGCCTTGAAGAGAGTGGGATTCCAAAGTCAGCATATGGCTACCAGCTCTTAAACGATTTGACTATCCCTTAGGCCTATCCTCAAATTGCAGCCACAAGGAAATATGTAATAAAATCATTTCAATAAATCACTCTCGATATCATAGCCCCGTAGCTCAGTCGGTAGAGCACCTGCCTGCTGTGCTAGGGGTCCCGGGTTCGATTCTGGCCGAGGGTGGGGATTTTTCTCCGAGTCTGAAAGTAATGAATGAGAGTTATCTAATGATTAAAACTCCACGAATCAGAGTTAACACCTTCGATATGTTCCAAAGGAGAACGGCTGCCGATTAACCATTGGGGTTAAAGCGGAGTATAAATGGAACAAATAAAAAAAAGTAGGTAGGGGAGAATTGTTTGTACAAGACTGCGTAGAGAAAGTTATACGAGTGCAACGTATCAGATTTTGTAGGTTAATTCTAATTTGAATAAGGCTGTTACAAACTACATCGTATTGCACTGTTCTAATGCGCAAAAGTGTAAAAGAAATCAAAGTCAAATGAATCTAAGTTATTTGGCTATGCGCTGTTGGACAGGTGTTGACACTTTAATAAACTCTAACATGTATATAATTGAAGCTAAAGGTCCAAACTATTTTAATTATTTTGTAAAGTTTGGCCGAGTTTCATCTATTGTTATCCTTAAACCAGAAATTGTTACCTCCATAGAAAACTTCTGTAGTGAATATTTGGCAGTTAGTGCTCGTTTGAGCATTATTCCACCATGAGTTCATGACCTTACCCTCAGGAAGTATGTATCTGTTTTAAAAGTTTATATTTACTTTACTCACACTGGGGGTCTCTGGAGTAGATACCTGTTGAAGAGCAGACTGAGCCATGAAAAGCGGACCGGCAATGAGGCAGAGAATGAAACAGTTGGTTGAATGAACGGCGTGGGAAACCGGAGAAAATTCGCCCAGGCGCAAGTTTGTCCACAGTTCCAGGCGAGACATTCTGTCTTAAACAGAAGGAAAAACATTCATCTTATTTTGGACAAAATATGACAATTTGTAGAGCTTATACGTCTGTGATGCTCAACTCAAGCAAGAGAGGAGAAGTTGAAATCATCTCCTTCCATCCACGGAGAGAATGACGCGCTTATCCGAGTACCAGTGACGGCACTGTGGTGTCATTTTTACGTACAGGAAATGAAAGGGGTACACATTTATTCGTCTCTTGACTAGTAGGCCTCTCTGTCGTCGCGTTGGTCACTGGTGCAGGGCAGAGATAACATATATAGGGGAAGCGATCACGTGCTGCATAGTTGAGCACCCCTGTTATACACTATTACTTTTGGACCGCCAGAAGATGAGAGAGATGTGGGATGTGGGAAGGGGTTTTAACAGTTCACGAAGTCGGTTTGTTTACTATGAAATGTATGTGGATCACCCATGTTCTTACATATAAGGTACTACATGGCAAGTATATGGGAAAAGATGGAAACAACAGAGTTTTTTACATAGGTGGTCTGAAATGTTGCCGACCTAATAAAAGACATTCTTTTTTATTTTTTTATTATTTTTTTGTATTTTTCAACATAGTCTCTTGGTAACTACATACTTCTCCCAGCCCGCCTCGGTAGCGTGGTGGTAGCATGTCTGCCTCACGTTCAACAGGTCCCGAGTTCGAATCTTGGTGAGGTTGAGTTACCTGTATAAGGGTTTTTCCGGGGTTTTCCCTTATCCTAAAAGACGAATGTCGGGTAACTCTAAGCTCCATGGACGCTGGACTCATTTGAGCATCATTTCATCCAATTCATTCACCGTCCGATATGACTTAACGTTGGAGGGCGTAAATTACAAAAAAAAAAAAAAAAAGGGAAAAGAAACACTTCTCCCAGCGATGCTCCCATCCCTGTAACCCGTCCAAATAGTACTTGGCGTTTTTCTCTGCAAAATAATTGTTCACGAAGGTGATTACCCCTCCATTTGACGAAAATCTCTGTCTACCAAGCGCAATTTTCAGAAGGATCAAAAGGAAGTGGCTTGGGGCTAGATCTGGTGAGTAAGGCGGATGGTCAAGCAATTCAAACCGTAATTCGTGGATTTTCGCCATTGCAACCGCTGAGGTGTGACACGGGCGTTGTCTTGGTGAAACAGGATTTTCTGTAAATGTGGCCGTTTTCTCAAAAGTTTTGCCTTTAGCTTGTCAAGTAATGATGCGTAGTATGTTCCTGTAATGATTTTTCATTTTTGAAAATAATCGAGTAAAATAACTCCATAACTATCCCAAAAAAACAGCCAAAAACAGTTTTTTTTGAGCCGGTTCCTTCTTTGTAGTCCACTGTTTGGTCTGTATTTTTTGTTTCCGGCGTATAATGGTGTATCCAAGTTTCATCTACAGTAATTAATCGGCGCCAAAACTCGGATTTATTGCGCCTAAACTGCGCCAACAGAGCGTTGGAAATGTTTATTCGAACACGTTTTTGGTCTAACGTGAGCAAACGCGGCACCCAACGTGCGGACAGCTTCCTCATGTCTAAATGTTGATTGACTATGTGACAAACACGTTCGTTTGACATGTTCATAGCCTCTGCTATCTCTCTCATTTTCATTCGGCGGTCGTCTAGCACTATTTGGTGTACTTTGGCAATGCTTTCATTAGTAGTTGCAGTTTTTGGACGTCCCGAACGTTCATGATCTCCCAAGCTCTTACGGCCACGTTTAAATTCATCTGCACAAAATTTCACTGTGGTAAATGATGGTACAGAGTACCCACACACAGAATCCAACTCATCTTTGATTTGCGTAAGCGTATTGCCTTTCAAAAACAAATATTTAATGACAACTCGATACTCGATTTTTCCATTTTCATAAAAACACTCACATCAACTCACTTAAACGACTGTTACATAAAAACTGAGCGTCCAAAATGGCTGAAACGTTGGTGAGTAACTGTTAAAAGATTAATTAACGAAATTCACTAGCTTTTATTTACGAGTGCTGCCATCTTCATGTTGAGGTCGGAAACTTTTCAGGCCACTCTCGTATACGGCCGGTCGGTGTATGTACACTCAGTTCAGATACAATCACAGCAATATGCCATATTGTAACAAGGAGAAACAAGAGGAAATCAAAATGTCTTTGTGTCAAGTGGCTGCTGAATGGTAATTCACATTTGTGTATAAGGATGAATTGGCTAACCTTTCACATCAGACATACAGCTCCCAAGTACTCTATGTTTAGCCATTTACTGTATGCCCGTCCCTGTAGCGTAGGCCTGCCAGCCTCGAACTCCCGAGTTCGAAACTCGATAAGTGCGAGTTACCTAGATAAGACTTTTTCCTTGATTTTCCCTTATTCTGTAAGATGAATATCTGGTAACTCTAAGTTCTATGGGACCTGGTCTCATTTGAGCAGCATTTCACCCATTTCAATCATCGTACGATATGACTTAACGTTTGAGGACGTAAATGAAAAAAAACACATACATACAACGTTCTGTACACACAAGTACATCCAAGATAAGAAGACACACATGAAGCTGTGTCAGTGTAAGTAATCTATCCTAGAGAAGCGATGTTGTCTAATACTTACTTATCACTTTTCTCTTGACGCTCAACAAATCCAGAAGCAAACTATTGCTGGAAATATTGAAGCTAACTGTCCAAGAAGCAATTTTAAGTGGCCTCTGGCTCAAGATATGAACACTACTGTCAGGATAGCAAACGCCACATGTTTTCAATCTTGTTTGTTTATTCTATGTCAAATTTATTCTCAAGGATGTAGAGATACGTCCAGAAAAATTTGAATTCAGTGGCATAAGGACCAGTTTCACCAACCAATGCTAAATGTTAACCTAGCTTTAAAGTTAACGTAGATTATGTTTCGTCGAGCAGTAGTAATAAAACTGGTTATCCTAACAACCCCTTATCATAAGTTAAAGTGTTTCATAAAGGTTAGCATTTTGAAAATGGCTACAACAAACCAAGCTGTTGCAAGTTTTAGTGCTATTTCTAACCATAAATCCAATGTATTTTCTCGATTGTTTTGTAATTTTTACCACATTTTGCGTATACACGAGGGCTGATAACAAACACTGAGACTGACTTTTTCACAGATGTTTATTACTGCCAGTCCTAGAACACGTGCTGCAGACCATTCTTTGTCAGGTCCTTGAGAATCGCCTCGCTTTTCTTGAGCACTGCTTCAGAGTTCTCAAATAAAATACCCCTAAGCTTTGCATTTAGTGATGGGAATAAAAAAAGTCACAGGGTGCAAGATCGGGGCTATAAGGTGGATGTGGTACACATGTAATGTTGAATCGAGCCAGAAACTGCATAACTTGATTTGCGACGTGAGGCCGTGCACTGTCATGATGAAGTCGCCACCCAGTTCGAGAAAGCTCTAGTCGTTTCTTTGCAATGTGCTTCCTCAGTGTAACCAATACTGACGTGTAGTATTCTGCTGTAACAGTAGTGTGAGGTGGAACTGCTTCCTGGTAAATTACAGTCAAAAAATGTGATCACCACACTTTCCCTGCAGATGGAACGACTTTTGCCTTTTTTGGTGTTGGAGAACCTGACGATTTCCACACTGTACTGGCTTGTTTTCCTTCAGGATCATAATGATACAGGCATGACTCAACACCGCTGATAATTGATATAAAATGTGTATCCCCTCCATCAGCAAAGAGACGCAGAACCTCACGGCTTGTCTCCATTAGCACAGCCTTTTGTTCGGGAGTCAACAGACGTGGCACCCAACGAGCACAAACTCGGGTCATATGGAGACGGTCGTGCATAATTGTAAACACACTGCCATATGAAATTGTCAAAACTTCACTGAGGTTACGTAATGTTATACGCTGATCCTCTCGGACAATCATAGCAGCTGTGTTGATGTTGACTTCAATCACAACAGAAGCCGAAACATCAGGCCCACCTTGAATAACACTAACAAGTCGGCCTTCTTTGAAGTCCTTGAACCACCTAAACACTGTTGCCGAGGTAGGGCATCTTCACTGTACGCTTGCTTCAGCTTTTCATAAGTTTCGGTGGCTGTATGGTTTAAACAACAGAATTTGATTGCACTGTATTGCTCCTCTCGCGTCGCCTCCAGTGTCTGGTATACGAAATGCACGTAGGGTCTACAAAATAGAGCATTACTATCAACTTACCAATACGAGAGTGCTGCCGCCTACCGACATTATACATAAAAACCCTCTCTTTTCAAATATTTATGTTACTGATACGAAACTATTACGGAAGCTACAAGAAAAAATCAGTCTCAGCCCTCATATGTGCACATGGTTAAATGTTTGTTCAATTACGAGTTGCATTAGCTTGTTGGTATAACATAATTGCTTCATATTAATAAGTGCATGGTAAGTTTTGGGGAAACTGTTATATTAAGGAAGCTGTTCCGAAAGCTAACTTTAAAACTCCATCGAAAGAAGCACTGCAAAGGTACAAAATACTGTAACCCAGGAAACGGCACCGGAAAACTTACTCGTAAAAACTGGCATAGGTAAGTTAAAAATGAATTAATAAATGTGAGGCAAACTTTACTTAAAATACTTAAGAAAGTTTTGAAAACTGCGATG
The DNA here is from genome assembly GCA_030765055.1 of Mantis religiosa. Lineage (NCBI taxonomy): Eukaryota > Metazoa > Arthropoda > Insecta > Mantodea > Mantidae > Mantis > Mantis religiosa. The sequence continues at coordinate 402,806,634 of CM060950.1, forward strand.
AATCTCTTAAAAAGCCTCAAATACGAAACAATTCCCTTGTTTTGGCTCGTAATTCTAATTATAACTTTGAAAAAACTTGTTCTTACACGAAAGCTTTCCTAGAGATTCGGATACAATAAACATTAAAAGGACTAAGTCTTAGTTCTTTTTATCATTTTCGCCCAATTTTCACCATCCGGTTCTCTTAAGGATAGCTACATACTTTTAGGTATAGAGTGCTTTGAAATATTAGATTGCAAATGAAAATGGGTTGCTTAGACGAGGAATTGAAATCTGAAGCAAATCACAAAATTAGAACCTGCCGGGTGACTTTAAGTGTGAGGTGTGAAATGCATTGTCTCTACAATCCAGTACTAATAATTTTCCTTATGTTATACTGCATTCTCAAAAATAAACGTCGCAATTTTCTGAAAAGTGCGTTGAAATTCTTTATAATGTACACTGTTAGGTAAATGGTAACTGGATTAGTTCGGAGGGGACTTCCCACGGAGGTCGGAGTTGGTTTATTGTACCTATGCTCCCAAGTGGTGCATCCCCGGGGAAAAAGGATGAGGTGAGATGAGACAGTGGCCGGCCTTTGCAAGGAGCCACGAAAGTGCAGAGGGCAGGGTCCCACATTTCACTTAGATGGCAACTTACCCGGCAGGCCAGGACAACGGACACCCCGCCCTACTATGGTACGGAAACAGTCCGACCACGAGACCTGGGTTCGGAGACCGGCAACCGTCCTACAGAAGGAGGAAATGGTTTACTCAGAGCATATTATCCTGCCATGCACCGCCGAGACACCCGCCGATACTTATACCCTGAAAGAGACTACCAGATGAGAGATAATATGAAATGATGATGGTGATTCTTTTTTTTTTCGGAAGAAAAATATATATCTATGTATATAGATATATATTTTTCTCTTTTTCTTATTTAACCGATTTTTCATTATTTCCGTTTATTTTCTTATCTATTTTCCTAATTTCACAAATATTCACTATACACATAAACACCCATGCCCAAGGTGGGACTCGAACCCGTGACCCTCTACGCGGCGGAACACTAGAGACATACGCTTTAGTGACCATGGCTACGAGGGCTGGCAAAGATGAAGTGGAGGGACAGGAAATTTGGGGGATGTAATTAACCTACCCAGCATTCGCCTAGCGACCCGGGAAACCCCCCGAAAAAACCATGGGTCAGGTAGGTCGGCCACGGGAATCGAGCCCGAGCCTCCCGAATGCGGGCTACAGACGAAACCGCCTGAACCATCCCACTCGGTTTCTGGTACCTTTCTCGCAATAGAACGCTGTGCGAGGTGCCCCCTCTCTAGTATGCCCCATGCCTTTTATTACAAAATACGTTGGAAATGATTTGTCTATACGCATATAAGAACCTGTTACTGTCGAGCATATTATTTAACACTTGTGCAGTCGAAGTAAGACACAGGCCAGATATTCACAGATAATAGTGTGACAAAAACGTAACAATTCTTTATTTTCACCAAAATCGTTAGATTAGTGCTAACGTACAATCAGCCTTTCTTTTATACAAATGCAACACTTCAAAACGCCTCTACAATGTTACTTTAAGTCTCTGTATGACTTGCCGTACTTACGCACATCAACTTCCTGTACTTATATTGAGACCTCAGTAAGTTTGATGTTACCATGTCTAAAAGTACGTGTTCTGAAAGTGTAAAATTAAGACATTTTGTTCGAGAGTTAGGGGAGAAGGTCTTTTTGTATTGTAAATACTGAAAAGTGAAAGTATTAGTAAAAAAAACGATTTAATGTGCAACAACATTTTGAAACCAGTAAGCATCAGAAATGTTTAACAACAGCTTCCTCAGCGGCTTCTGTTTGTGGCAGCTTCTACGGTTACCCATTCAGAATTTGTATGGATCTTTGCAAAATGATGGTAACTTCAAATGTTTGCTTTAAAAAATTTAACAGTCTCAGCTTAAGGGTTTTTTTAGAAATAAATCACTAATCCAATCACTAATGAATCGGCTCTGAGGAAAAACTATCCCTCTACTTGCTACGAAGATGTGTTGAAAAATATAGGTATTACTCAACAGAGCGTTGAGGCCTGTTGACCTTCAGCTGACCAGCGCTGTGATCGTATCTTATCGGGTCTTATCTGGTCGATTAGCAGAGTGAAATATTAGTAAGTTGGCGTACAGTAAGTTACGAAACACAAATAGAGCGATTGAAAGCTGCGTGTGTCTATATGGTATTTCTCGCGCCTGCCGATGTATGACACATTGCTGTCCAGAACACATGATTATATCTGAATAGAGTATACTAGTCGGCCAGGATATGAATGCACTTGAAGGAGGGCGCCACTGTTTTGTTTACTACATGAAGCTTAGGGAACCGCGCGGAGCGAGGGATAGCGAGGGGGAAAGGCGATACTGGGAATGTACAGTCACACAATTAAAACAGTACTCACCTGCTGATGTCTTCACGTGAGTTCTCGGAAGCAGCAAGTCCGGGAATGTTTGTTTCAGGTCCTTCATCTGCTATATCCGTGTTACTGTTCCCTTTATCAGCTGTATAAGTGTCACTGCGTTCTTCTGCTTCAATATCCATATTCTCGAAATAACATTCATCAGGATTGCAATCTTTATCGTCATTATCGTTGCTCTCTAGACCCACGTTCAATTGTTTCCTCCATTAACCCTCCATTAACCCATCTCAGCGCTTAAAATCTTGCTCAGTTCCTTTCACTTGTCTGCATACTTCTATCCAATCATTTTGTGTAATTTGGGCTATGCAGCTTGTCATAGCTTTCAGATTACTCAAAGTAATAAAAGTAATTCAAATAAATTCCAGATAGCTCTATGGGATTAAGGTCACAGGGCTACGGAGGAAAGCGTAAGACTGTAAACCCCTTTTTTCAATTATTCTATCAAGCCAATAAACAGGTCTTTTTAAAATTAATTTTCACTATCTCTAGAAGCTCATTTTTTGTCATTTGCTGATCATGTTTAATTTTCTTTAGTGTTAGACAATGAATAACCTGTGCTTTTCGAGATGAAGTGTTAGGGGCTTTATCTTCCTGTACGATATGCACAACAATGCTTTCAGTTGGAATATTTGATATTAATTTCTCTTCTGCCTACAAGTTATCATTTTGACTGTTCCTTGCATCATGGTACTTCACTGATTTGGATTTTGAATAGGAAATCAATTCGGCTCCGTGAATAAATCCCATTGATCCCCCTGCATGTACAACAATTGTTCTTTGACCAGCACTAGTTCGGCTCCGTGAATAAATCCCATTGATCCTCCTGCATGTACAACAATTGTTCTTTGACCAGCACTAGTATTAGTCAAAACACCTGGTACTTCCTAATATTGCCAGCACTTCTTGACGGCATAGTGAGTATGGACTTAAGTCTCGTCCGTATAAACTCCTGGTTTACGTGTGCCTTTTACATTTTCTCTAATAGCCCTTAAGTACTCTGCAAGTTTTGCAACAATTTGTGGTTTCTCCATAAGCAAAGATCGTTTGCTTTTGCATTTCTTACAATGAAATCCCATTTTCCTTAATATTTTTCTAAATGTTTCTTTGCCACCCTGAATATTTATTCTTTAGCGAAGTTCAGGAGTTTCCTCGAAGTAGGAATTTCCTTTTTCTGTTCATAGTACTCCAAAAATTTTCTATGCACAACGCACTTATCAAACTCATCAAGAGATATGATTTTGCATGATTATCGATTTTTCCTCGAATTAATAACCTTAACCCCAGTTGCTGAAGTATTTTCAATTCATGATAGCTCTCCCAGACATTCCCATTATTTTTGCTGCCCTAACTGTTGCTTTCCCAAGGAGTACGAGTAACCTTTTCTCCTTTATTTCTTGTCTACAGAACTGTATATATATACTGTAAGCATATATACTTTTTTTTCCATCAGAATGGGATAGGTTTCTTGTTTTTAACTTTGTAGGTACCTCCATAATTAATCTCTTCAAAGTACACGCCAATTTTGTCACAAAGAGCACTGCAACTGACACTATACTATTAGAATTTTAACAGCAGAACAAAAGGTTTAAAGAAGCACCGTGTTGAGCTACACTACATCTGCGCGTCACACTGGAAGCATCTCGGTATTGTTTATGTTTGCGTTATCCGACTGTACCTGCGGTACTCCGCCCACTTGTGACGTAACTGTTTAGTAACTCTTCTCGCCGAGTGCATTCATATCGTGGCCGACTAGTCCATACACTGGACTCATCGTTTATGTGCGATAAGCTGAGGTAAACATCTCTGTGGTGCGATTTTTTTTCCGACACGCTTTCTCGCTTGGGGTTTCCATTGATGAAACAAGGGACGTAGATGGAAGATACGTAGCCAATGGTATTTTGGTACTCTGAAAGATGATACGGCTAGTGAATTAGGAAGTAGATAAGATTATTTTTTCTGCAGGAACGATTAAAAATGTTTATGCTTGAAAAATCAACTGTTAATTAAAGATTGTCAATTATAATATGATTAATAACTTCATTAAGTTATCCAGGTCATATTCTTGTCTTTTTAGGCCATATTTAAGCTATTTTAGATCATAAATGCATGTATATGTTCCATTTTTAGGCCATAGAAATCCGCCCCTTAGTCATGAGTTTCAGAGGGAGTTTCAGAAGAGTGGCGCCGGTGGATCTTTTTTCTGAAAATGCTTTCCTTTTTAGTTCAAGGATTTGTAGTGAACATCTACATCATTTTTTTTGTTTAGAAATAGAATATTTTCTGTGTTCCTTATGTCAATCGCAGTGTTAAAACATCAGAACTAGACGCTAACATGACACTTTTAGTAAACTATAAATACCAGAAAAGCTGTGAATGTTTGCTGCTCAAGGTTAGGATTATAAGCAGAAAAGAAAAGAACTCTCTGGTATGTTGTGTGAAAGTTTACTATTTCGTCCAGCGGTATCGTGTTTCAACTTGCGCTGGAACAAATGAAGATTTATTAACTTCATTGAGGATTTCTGTTATGACAAGACAGATGTCACCATGTGTTAATTACGTATGAGGAAGACCAAGAGAAGGTCATGTTCATTAAAATAACTTGTAATGTTCATTCGTGCAAAAGTCGATGATTTTCTCTTTCCCTACTCTACCACGTTACATAGGTATAGGTATAGCATCCAAAGTTGGATACCGACACTTCACTGGAAATAAACCTTTCAGACTCTCTGTATCCAAAACAAAGAGGCATTTGTTTAGAAAAAATGTCCATCTCTCTCTCTCTCTCTCTCTCTCTCTCTCTCTCTCTCTCTCTCTCTCTCTCTCTCTCTCTCTCTCTCTCTCTCTCTCTCTCTCTCTCTCTCTCTCTCTCTCTCTGTATGTGAACAGCATAACCAAAAACGAATAATTGGTTGAATCCCAACTTGGTATTTAGGTTCAGCGTTTCCCAAGGGCGACACATTTTCAAGAAAATTCCTCAACCTACACTACCCTTTACATGAAGATGTTTCGAAAAAGTTTATTTTCTCTAAATTGGTTTTAACAATTAACGCAAAACTTCTATGTTCGTTTTTCAACAACTGAAAAATAGATGCCTAATGTTAAAGGGTCATTTGATAAGTCTGGTAAATTTCCATGAAGGGATGCACATTTTTTGTTGCAACTTTGTGGGCGGTAAGGTTGATTATTCAAAAGATTTTACAGAAAATTTGAATGGCTACAATATACCTTCGTTGTCGACAGCCATCTGAACTGGTCCGTGTGATAGCTACAATTGAAAATGGAAAAAAACAGTTTCGTGCTATTATTAAACATTCTCATTTGAAAGACTGGACTGCCACATAAGTCAAAACTGAATTGGAGAAGTTCACGCGGACTCTGCACCAACATTGAAGACCATTTACTTTTGGATCAATGAATTTAAGCGTGTTCGTAGAAGTACTGAAGATGAATCGCGCTTTGGTCGCCCAATTGAGGTCACCACACAGGAAACCATTGAACAAATCCATGATCTGGTTATGCAAAACCGCCGAATAAATATTCCTGAGATTTATGAGGCTGTAGGCATCTCAACTGAGCAATTGTACAATATCCTGCATGAAAAATTGGCAATGAAAAAGCTGTGTGCAAGATGGGTGCCGCGATTGCTCACAGTCGACCAAAAGCGTGTCCTGAAGAACACTTCTACCAAGTGTCTGATAATGTTTAATCGCAATCCGCAAGACGTTTTGCATTCATTTGTGACCATGAATGAAACTTGCATCCGTCATTACACACCAGAGTCAAAACAACAGTCAAAACAATGGACAAAGACTGATGAAAGAGCACCAAGAAGGAAAGGACCATTTTGTCAGCTGGTAAGGTAGTATGCACTGTTTTTTTGGGATTCTGGAGAATTAATAATCCTCAAGGAATAATTGAAAAAAGGCATAACCATTACTGGAGACTATTGTGCTTCATTGTTGAATCGTTTGCAGCATGATTTGACTGAGAAGAGATCGAGATTGAAACACAAAAAGTGCTCTTTCAACAGGATAATGCAGCATGGCACACATCAGCAATCCCAATGGCGAAAGTGAATGATTCGGACTTTGAATTGCTTCCTCGTCCACCTCATTCACCAGACTTAGCTCCAAGTGACTTCTTTCTGTTCCCAAACTTGAAAATTTGGCCTGGTAGTATGAAATTGTCAACAAATGAAGGAGTGATAGTCACCGTTTACGAGTATTTTGCAGACCTTGACGGAACCTATTTTATCCGACGGGGTGAAAAAGCTGGAACATCGCTGGACCAAGTTTATCAATGGAGACTGTCGAGAAATAAGCTGAAATGTTCATGACAAAAAAAATTATTCTTGGTTTTTTACCAGACTTATCAAACGACCCTTGTATTAGTTCAGCACACAGACTGTCAACAATATATTTCGTTTGCCTTTCTATTCGCCCAGTGTCTCCAAATCACCCAGTCTATAAAGAGATCCCTTGATTTACAGCTCATCTTCTCAACATTATAATAGGTTACAGCTGCGGAGTCTTTGTGTGATGTAACGAAACTATCCACAGTTTATGGTATCACAGAAATCTAGGAGGGAAACGTAACAACGAAAATGCAACAGTGTACTATCACACACATTGCGATCCTAGCACCTTACTCTTATTAATTAATAAACTACACAATATTCGCAAATTTCTAAAATACGATAATGTGTTCACCTAATCAGATAACTTCAGTGATGACATACACGGTGAAAATAACTCTTGGAAATTCATGTAAAACAAGTAAATAAATAATATATAGCGGACTATAAATAGACCGCTGGGCGTTTTATGAAAAATGAAAGGTCTATCATGCCTTTTCTGGTAATTGCCTCTGAAGTATACTCAATTGTAATTACTTTTGCATTACTGATAAGCTGTAAGAGATACACAAATATTACTTAGCAAAAAAAATGGGTTGATTCTTAAAGCACGCAATTTATGTCAAATACTTTCCTTTATGAAGTTAATCATTTCCGAGCTATTCCTTGTTACAACTACTTATACTTTGCTCATATGAATGAGTGAATTCCTGTATTTCCTTAAGTGGACCATAAGGCCTGCTGAATGGCGCAACCTCGAGGTCCACAGGCAACGGGTTGAGGATATGACATTTCCTGATCAGAGAGATTCCGGGATGAGTGATCAGCCCAACGCTGGACGTGAAAGTACGACAGATAAGGTGATAGGAAAGATGATGGAGTAATTGGTGGAATGATGGCGGGGAAAACCGGAAGACTCAGAGAAAATCCGCCACAGTGCCATGTTCTCCACCACTAATTTCACTCTGCAGTCACCTGGGATCGAACCCGGGCCTAGGTGAGAGCCAAGCGGTCCAAACACTCAGCAACCATGGCGCGGCCTATGTATATTTATATGAGATAATATAGTGCAGATCGGACTCACACAGTAGCTTCAAAAATTTCTAAGTATGGCAGCAAAAAGAAGAGAATAGTTGACAGCGCCACGAATGAACAGATAAACAATATATCGCAGTCATTTACACCAAAAGATGCTATTGTATTTGTGTATTATTGAGCATAAAAGCGATAATTTGATAAATAAAATGATTCAGATTCTATGCCGGTACTTTCTAAGACCTATAGCATTTATTTTCTTCATTTGCGCTTTCCTTTTCGACTATTTAATCTCATTTTCGCAGATAAACTACAAATATGCTGCTGCCATCTAGGCCAAATGTTTAGATTCAGCTGTAGTAGTGAACGGAGCTAGCTGCAACAACGAGGTACACGAGAATGTTTATTGCATTTCTATGGACGACTCAAGACACATAACCATGAATTGTAACACTAATACTGCAATAATCTTAGATCCGATTATCCCGTTTAAAAGAAACGTCAAACAACAGACGAAATAAACTTAGAAAAGGAAACAATTTATGAACCTTACAAAGCATTCCTGTTCATGAAATTCCATATTTCTACAAATAAATGGAGGTCAGAGGATTTAGTTTTGGGGGAAAGAGATATAACCTTCACGGCAGTAATTATCAAGAGTGATTTGCTAACTCCAGCTTGCGACTTTAAATCCGGGAATTAGGAACTACTACCACTTATACTACAAGATTTGTTGTAATTCCATCTACACCTTATGACAATACATGTTACTTTAATCTTCAATATTAAAAATTAAGCATTTCCTAAGGTTTAAACTATGTGACTGCCGATTATTTAATTGCTACATTTCTGTTGGTGAAAACTAGGGAGATAGTACTTAACTGCAAAAGGTTAAGTAAATTATTGTTTATTCTTTGAAATTTATCCACTTTATAATACAATATAACGCTGGACGTGAAAGTACGACAGATAAAGCGATAGGAAAGATGATGGAGTAATTGGTGGAATGATGGCGGGGTAAACCGGAAGACTCAGAGAAAATCCGCCACAGTGCCATGTTCTCCACCACTAATTTCACTTTGCGGTCGCCTGAGATCGAATCGGGCTGCCTTGGTGACATCCAAGCGGCCTAACTGTTCAGCCATGGCGCGGCCAATTTTCTCATATGGGAAATCGTAATTCGTTTTATTTTTCCTCCTAGTCATGTAAGTGGAATGAAATTTCAAGGCATCCATAGTGACCAACTCTTAAAGGATTTGACTATCCCTTAAGCTTATTGCATTCCCCAATTCCCATTGCATCTACTGTCCAACACAAGAATGCAAGGCAGAGGAATGCGTAACGTCCTACATGGCAAAGCGATTAATCCTTGTTTCACATAAGCTTGCTCCGTATCTCTTAACGGTCACGTGACCTCATCACCTCTCATTGGCTGCTATTGTAGTATAAACCTTTGTGCGGTAAAAATTAGTTCGTTATTTAACATGGTGGTACATCTTTATATATTGGAAGAGAATTGTCAAGTTTATACCTTCGTAACTTTTTAATTAAATATATTACGCAACAGAGTTGATTTATCTGAAATGCGTTAATTTTTAAACGAAGTAAAGAGGAGGTTCCTTTGCTCTCAAGCACATGGCACGATAGCACGTGATTTAACGGTAGTGATGACATATTTGTTTATATGACTTTTATCACTGACCTTGTTTTGAAGTGGATTAGTCATATATCGCCATTCGAAGGTGTCTTCTGCCGAGTGCAAGAGCTAAATTATTTTATTGATCGTTTATTGCGCGTGTACTTATTATATGCATAATGGCAGAGTCTACCGCCAGTTTTTCGCTGAAGCATCGCAAGGGAAAACCTTTACAACGCGGCGAAAAAAGAATTGTGTTGCATGTGTTTAATGCACTCACAGAGAAGAATCCGTCTTTGTCAGTGAGAGATGTCGAGCAGCTGTTCTCTGAACTTACAGGTGTGAGTGTTAGATGTGTAGGAACATCGCGATATGAAATTGAGACAACAGGAAAACTTATCATTACAGAGGCGGTATTGCTATGTGGCGAAAACGTTATTTAAGGACAATCAGACTGTACCGGGATACAAATCGCAAAATATACTACCTTGACGAGACTCGGCTGAATGAAGGACACACGATAAGTATGGCGTGACACGACTTTTAAGACTGAAAGACAAGCATTTTTGCAAGGTATGTGTGCTGGTTTTAAAAAATTCCAGTGGAAAAGCCCGAAGGCCTTTCATTATAAACTTGTTTCAGTTTCATTGCTCATTCATTCAATTTCAACTTGCTCGGTTTCATTATAAACTTGTATTTTTGCATGCCTTCATATTCCTATTTGTATGATTTTATCTATCTTCCTGGCAATTATTATGACGTTTACTGCAGTTTTAAATGTTACGGGAAGGCACCGCCTATGGCCTATGGCGCGAAAGCATTAGCCAATTAGGATGAGAGGGAAGGTAGTTGCACGCGGAGTAATACATGTCAGCGGGGCAAGGTTATATGAAACAGAGATTAGGCGTACCGGGAAAAGTTCCAACTTAGAGATGTTTACGTGAAGTTATCGCACAAACACAGCAACTTCAGTGTATGTACACTGTGTTCAGATACAATCAATCACAGCATCGTGTCATACATCGGCAAACGCGAGAAATCATAGACGAAGTTACTGATTATTGTACAAGGAGAAAGATGGAATCAAAGTCCCTTTGTGATATCTCAGTAGGTACTGATGATGAATCGTCTGGGATTGCATCTACAGCAACTTAACCCTGCAGGTGCATCGAATCAATATCAGTAGAATTTTTGTTTCTCTTTCATTTCTAAGGCATGCTTTGCATTCGTAACTATGTCGGGGGGGGGGAGATTTATTTTATATAATGTGATTTAAACCAAAACCTATGAATTTGACGGTATTTTTATGTATATTTTTTCATTCAGATGCATCATTATTAAATTAACAAGAGATCGTGTTTCATTATTAACTGCAATAATAATAGTAATATCTGATAATAAAAATAATAATAATAAATATACTCATAATCTTCTATAGCTTAATATTGTGATGCTTTAATCATGTATTTATGTTACGTCAGTGGCTTCTTATTTGTACAGATTGGTCACACTTTAGAAAATTCGTTCTTTTTTACTTTACGTCCTCCAACGTTACATCATATCGGACGATGAATGGATGGGTGAAATGACGCTCAAATGAGCCGAGGGTCCATAGAGCTTAGAGTTACCCGACATTTTTCTTGCAGGTAACTCCAAGCTCTATGGACCCTCGGCTCATTTGAGCGTCATTTCACTTAATACGAAAAGGTTTTCCTGTATGACATAGGTTTCTTTTTCAGCCAAAGGACTGAAAGAATTGATAATTATTGGGAAAAGGAGTAGATTACTGAAACAAGAAGCTTGAGGCTAAGGATTTGTATACCATAATAGCGACAGTGACAGTGAGACATCTTTCAGTGACAGAACATTGCGGATTTTTTTTTTTTTTTTTTTTTTTTTGTAATTTACGTCCTCCAACGTTAAGTCATATCGGACAATGAATGGAATGGGTGAAATGATGCTCACATGAGCCCGGGGTCCATACAGCTTGAGTTACCCAACATTGATCTTTCAGGATAAGGGAAAACCCCGGAAAAAACCTAATTCAGGTGACTCACCCTGACCGAGGTTTGAATTCGGGACCTCTTGAACGTAAGGCAGACATGCTACCACCACGCTACCGAGGAGGGCACAGAACACTGCTGATGATATATTTGCAATTACGCCTTTGTCAGTTATTCACCCTGGAAAATTAGTTATATTACCGTGCGCTTGCTATAGTTGCAATGGTCATTTAATAACAAAAGTGTAGTAATTCATTTAGTTGGTTTTCTCTCTTTTTTACGTAATGAAAATTGCTGAAGATAGATATGTTGACCCCATTTGAAAAGTATTACAATAAATAATTACGAGGGTATTATATTTACATATACATACATATATATACACCATCGCAGATGTGAAATATTACAAGTTGGTACCCACACACACACACACACACACACACACACACACACACACACACACACACACACACACACACACATGTATGTATGTATATACACACCATCAGTCCTCCATATACTGTACTATAAAGTGGATAAATTTCAAAGAATAAACAATAATTAACTTAGTCTTTTGCAGTTAAGTACTATCTCCCTAGTTTTCACCAACAGAAATGTAGCAATTAAATAATTGGCAGTCACATAGTTTAAACCTTAGGAAATGCTTAATTTTTAATATTGAAGATTAAAGTAACATGTATTGTCATAAGGTGTAGATGGAATTACAACAAATCTTGTAGTATAAGTGGTAGTACTTCCTAATTCCCGGATTTAAGTCGCAAGCTGGAGTTAGAAAATCACTCTTGATAATTACTCCCGTGAAGGTTATATCTCTTTCCCAAAAAACTAAATCCTCTGACCTTCATTTGTTTGTAGAAATATGGAATTTCACGGAGATAAATGGTTTGTAACGTTCATAAATTGTTTCTTTTCTAAGTTTATTTCGTCTGTTGTTTGACGTTTCTTTTAAACGGAATAATCGGATCTAAGGTTATTGCAGTATTAGTGTTACAATTCATGGTTATGTGTCTTGAGTCGTCCATAGAAATGCAATAAACATTCTCGTGTACCTCGTTGTTGCATCTCTTCCCGATAGCTCTTGCAAGTAGTTCGGCAGAATCTCAACATTTGGTCTAGATGGCAGCATATTATTTGTAGTTTATCTGCGAAAATAAGCTTAAATAGCGGAAAAGGAATGCGAAAATGAAGAAAATAAATGCTATAAGTCTTAGAAAGTACCGGCATAGAATCTGAATCATTTTATTTATCAAATTATCGCCTTTATGCTCAGTATTACACAAATGCAATAACATCTTTTGGTGTAAATGACTGCGATATATTGTATATCTGTTCATTCGTGGTGCTGTCAAGTATTCACTCATTTCATTTCCATCTTCGAAACTTCGAATAGAAAACATCGTGACTAGAGTGGTCTCCAAGACACTGCAGGCATTGCAGAAGCACAGAAGAGCCTCACTAGCCTCTTTGAGGCGAGAAAAAAGGGTCCGAGCCAGCTAGAGCTTCATATAACAAAGTGATTGGGCAGAATAATAAGACCGCAGCCAACAGTCATTGCGACTGGTTTTTAGGCGCACTTAGGGGTTGGTCCTCTATTATTCGCGTCTTTTGGCACCCTAGACTTGTTCTTTAGAAAAAAAAACTCTTACTCTTCTCTTCCTCTTATCACGCAGAAACATTACCTTTTGTTACATCATTATCATCATACTGCCCCCCCCCCCATTGGTCACTGCATTTCCCTTCCTAATTGGTTGTTATATTGGATGTTCCCATTGGTCAAATTACACACCTGATCATGTCGGCCGCTAACACCCCAAATTCAACCAACATGAAGTCATCTACCACATGTATTGCACACCCATCTTCAGCTCACGTAAACTGCGTAACCACTGCTTCATCTACCCCCGTTCCAACGGAGGTATCTACAATCCCAACAATCTCTTTGGAACAAAATTCTGAAGATTATTACCTGCTAGGCGGTGACATTTCGAGCTTCATGGGAAGAGCTCTGATTGTACGACCCAGCTATCCACTATCCAGAGGAGATATCCGGATCCTGAAAATAGAAAGAAAGGCTAAGACAAAATACCCGAATCAGGCAGACGCAGAAATGTCTTCCGTCCCCACCTCTGAAGAGGTCTGCCTCACGGCTGCAGCCTTCAAAATCTAATCCTTCCAACGCCAGAGAATTGATACCATCACAAATTACCTTTCTCGCCATGACGAAAGTATACAAACTTCTGGCAAACATCTACGCAGAAAAGAACTGCCAAGGAAACAAACCACAGCGCAGCAGTGCCACCACCAACGACATCAAACAGTTTTGCAGCTCTCTCAGAAGCAAATATACCAGAGGACTTCCCACCACTACCAGCTGTAAACCAAAAGAGGCGTAAATGCTCTACACCTCCTCCAGCCCCTGTAGAACACATAGAAGAGAAAGTAGCAGAGGAATCTGCCCCATTACATCTCAACCAGACACAAGCTTCCACTCAACTTCACGGAGCAAACAAATCTAACAAGACTACTCCCATCTTCCTAAGAGATCCGGATCAAGCCCGAGAGCTGACAAATGCATTACATGATGGTTACCCAGACACAAAATTTACCATTAAAAACATGAGCGGGTCCATCGCCTTCCTCCCTGAAACGCCTGCTGATCACAGGTTAATACGAAAATTCCTAACCGATCACAAAGTACAATACCTCACCACTTTATTACCTGATGAGAAGCTAATGTACGTCACATTGAAGGAACTACCCATGTACGTCACAGAGGCAGATGTCCAAGACCTCCTACAAAAGATGGAATATCCAGTTGAGCGTGTTGGACAACTCCCATCAAATCGCTCCCCGACACAGCAAAAGCTACCACATTTCCGAGTAGCTCTTCGGAAGGAGCCCCGCTCAAGCGACATCTATAAGGAAACCCACATGTTTGATGCCATCATAAGGGTTGAACCTTATAGGCCGCCTGCACGTCCATTACAGTGTACGAAATGTTAACAGTTCACGCACAGTGCAGCGGGTTGCAGGCTCGAACCAGTATGCTCACACTGTGGTGTCTCAGGCCACAAACGTCCAGAATGTAAGAGGTTAGGTCTTGCTGGATCTAAACCAACATGCAGTAATTGCGGAGGTGAGCACTCCTGCCGTTACGCAAAGTGCCCTGTCTGGCAGGAGGCCAGAATAGAAATGGAGCTTAACAAGAACGGACAACGTACGCGTTTTGACGCTGCTCCAAAGATACCAAATCCACAAGTCATACCCAGGGAAGCATTCAAAGGTACTCGCTACCCTGGTCTCCCTCCAGTTATAAGACCACAGTACCCAAATTATGCAGCTGCCGCATCTGCAACACGAAGTCAAAATCCTTCACAGCAAACCCTTCAACCAGAGCTGCAAGCTCCTATACAATCACAAACCACATCAGCTCCACCAAAGCCAAAAACACCACCTCAACGTCCACCTGTTAACAGACCAACATAAGGAATAGCTCCATCTGCACCGGCCAACAAAACTATGTGCCCATTGGGACAGACTAACGTTGAATCCAGAACGCCCATGCAGCAGCGGCTATTGACTCGCTCCACCATAAACCACAACCTACCACCGACTTCCAAACCCTCCCATCCGGATGAACAGTTTCTAAGCCTTATGTCCAGGACTCCACTCGCCCTACAAGCTGACTTCGCAGCTGCCTTAGCTGATGCATTAGCCATCCGCCCCCCTTCAATACCATCACAAACAATATTGGTGCACACCGTATTTGTATTTATGGGCAACAATGGCGGACGTCAATAATATAATAAACAACCTCACTAGCCTACGCATTTGTTCCTGGAATGCCAATGGACTACGACATAAGCTACGTGAAGCCACAAACTTCATTGCTGTCAATAAAATTAACATCTTCCTTGTCCAAGAAACACACTTAGCTCCACGCTATAGGGCTACCATTCCAGGAATGATTTGTCATCGAACTGATCGTCCAGATGGCTATGGCGGGACTGCAGTATATATCCAAAGGCACATCCCCCATCATCGCCTACACCTGCCTGTTTCCGACGGTCTTGAAAGTACAGGAATCCAAGTTGTACTGACAAGGGACCACTTAATATCTACTCGGTTTACATCCCACCAAGTAGAACAATTTCACAGCGAGACCTGGACCTTATCTTCAATGGTTCTCCCACTGTAGCCATGGGAGACTACAATGCAAAGAGCACACTTTGGAACTCCACCATCACCAACAGTCGTGGACGCCTCCTGGAGCGCTATGTAGAACGTAAGAACCTGGTTGTGCTTGCTCCCACCTCTCCCACCATAACTCATGGTGATCGTGGTCCCCCTGATTTGCTGGATATAGCACTCCTATGCAACATACGCAGTCACCCAACTGTATTCTCTCTTCCTGAACTTTCTTCCTATCATTTTCCTGTTCTCTTGCTGTATAAGGCAAAACTCACACCTAAGTCATTACCTTCTCACGTAAATCCCCGACAAACCAACTGGAGCAAATTTTCAATCATCATGGCCGAGAAACCCGCCAATATTCACCCTTGCACAACAATAGCAGAAGCTGATGATCTGGAGCAGTTCATCACTAGCAACATGGCTGATGCCATGCGTGAAGCAACTCCTGCCTGTAAATCTCCATATAGTCCCCTCAAACCCCTCCCAAAATATTTGTGCCAACTCATCTCGGCCAAAAACATAGCACGGCGAAAATTTCAAAATACGCGCCAGCCACAAGACAAGAGGGAATGGAATCGCCTCCAGGCTGCAGTGAAGCTGGAACTTGCAGACCACTTCAATGACGAATGGTAGAGAAAATTAGGTACACTCGACACCACTGATTGTTCTCTCTGGAGAATGTCCAAGGCCATGCTACGCATACCCACCTCAGATCCGCCACTTACTGATGGAAATCGAGTAGCACAATCTTCCAGAGAAAAGGTCGAACTCTTAGCCGAATACCTGGCTGCTACTTTCCATCCAGCTGAATCCCCTGATCACGGACAAGTAGCCGAAATTGAAGGAGTGGTCCAGCAATTGCTTGCCTCTCCCTACAACTCAGATGAGCTGCTCCTCACCAACACCGCTGAGGTCAGTGGTCTAATAGCTTCAGTCCGACCCTACAAAGCTGCTGGTTGTGACTCCATACCATACGCTGCTTTTAAGGCACTCCCGCAGAACTGGATAGCCTTGATAGTTCATCTGTTCAACAGCCTGCTCCTTCTGTCATATTTTCCTGCAAAATGGAAACATGCAAAAATCATTACCCTCCCCAAACCTGGCAAGGACTCTAAAAAAGTTTACAAACCATCGTCCCATCAGTTTGCTACCAGCTATTAGTAAATTATTTGAGAAGGTACTCCAACACCGCCTTCAAAATCTACTGGACAAGCTAAACATCCTTCGCCCAGAGCAATTTGGCTTTCGCCGCTGCCACTCCACATCACACCAACTTCTACGTCTGGTTGACGAAGTGACCCGAGCCTTCAATAACAGACAGTATGTTGCAGCTCTATTCTTGGACATCTCAAAGGCCTTCGACTCCGTTTGGCATCAAGGCCTTCTTCACCGACTAATCAGATACAACTTTCCTCCCTACATAATACACATTGTCAACCATTACCTTACCCATCGCACATTCTCCGTTGTCAGAAATGACATTACTTCCCGACCCTACCTTATCAATGCAGGGGTGCCCCAAGGTAGTGTACTTGGCCCCCTTCTTTTCTTAACTTATATCAACACCCTTCCCACTATCTGGAGCTGCAACCTGTAACTGTTCGCTGATGACACAGCAATCACCACGGCCTCTTGTCGACACCTCATGGCTGTACAACGTCTTTAGCGCTATGCTGACATGATTTCCGCCTGGTTTCTCACATGGCGTCTACGCATAACCGCCACAAAATCACAGGCAGTTACCTTCACCCGTCGCCAAATTCAAGACGTTCCAGAACTCCACATAGCAGGAGAAGACATCCCCTGGAGTAATCAGGCCCGATATCTTGGAGTCCAGCTCGACATGCGTCTCACATGGAAAACACACATTATATCCGTTGTCTCAAAAATCACAAAACGAATGGGTATGTTTTACCCGTTATACAACAAAAAGTCACCTATGAGTCTCAGAAATAAGATTCTCATATATCAACAAATATTGAGACCGGCTATCACTTACGCATGTCAAGTCTGGGCTGCTGGAGCATCATCATACTTAAACAAACTCCAGGTCCTGCAGAACCGATTTCTCCGTTTTGCTACAGGTGCTGATTGGTACATCCCCAACACCAATATACACAATGACCTCTCATTTCCCACTCTCACCAATTACATAACACTTTCGCACAAATTCTATTCCAACCTACCATCCAGTTTCAACCATCTCATCAGGGGTCTCGGGGAATATGATATAGACCCCGGGGCTACCTACAAACACCCACGAACCACTTTAGGCCTACCATAAATTCTAACATCCCCATCATACACCATTTCTATCGTACTATCTCTCCTAATTATCATCAATCATAAAAAAACCTAGAACAAAAGCCAACCATCTACCCACCGCCCGATGACTCAATCCCAACATAATGCCATTAAGGGACAGTGTCCCGGTATGGCAACAAGTCGAAGGCCCCTGACCCAAGGAGCAGGGTTCACCTTCAACGACACCCTACTGCTGTGTGTCAACTATTCTCTTATTTTTGCTACCTTGATGCTTAGAAATTTTTGAAGCTACTGTGTGAGTCCGATCTGCACTATATTATCTCATATAAATATACATAGTCCGCGCCATGGCTGCTGAGTGTTTAGACTGCTTGGCTCTCACCTAGGCCCGGGTTCGATCCCAGGTGACTGCAGAGTGGAATTTGTGGTAGACAACATGGCACTGCGATGGGTTTCCTCCGGTTTCCCTCACCATCATTCCACCAATTGCTCCATGATTTATCTCATCATCCCAGACGTTGGGCCGACCCCTCAACCCTGGTATTTCAGGTCAAATGCTTCGGCTCCGTCACTCTTAGGGAACCTGAGCGACTCCTAGCACCAGCATTGGTGAGGAAGGGAGAAAAAAAATATACATACGAATACTTACTCTAGTGATAATTACGCCGATTATTCTTTTTTCTGTGATAGTCGAATTTTTTAGCCGATATGATAACTCTGTTATACAAACTGGGCTAACAGCTTTCGATGTGGACGATTTGTGAGAGTTGTTTATTCAAAACAGTTTTCTGTGCGGTTATCTTTGTTTTATTTAAATTTGAATTCAAGCCTTGTTTCTAAGAGTTACTTGGTAAAGCGAGGAAAAATATGCGAACAGAGGTGTTTACATGAGTCCAGTGTGAGTACACTATATTCAGATGCAATCACAGAACGTGTCATACATAGGCTGGTGCGGAAATCATATTCTATATGGTTATAATAATACCAGGGATGTTCAATAAAGAATGATCATAATTTTTCGCACAAAAATTCAATCTAATTTTATTCTGTTAGCTTAATGTGAAACAAACACGCCGTAGTAGTTCCATTGTTGGTACTCCTGGTTCCCGCCTGTGAGAAACATGCATATTCAAAAATGTCAGTATCGCCTACCGCTTAACACGTGAGGTACAATATGCAGCTTTGAAATTGTGCTTTCGTCTCAACAAATCTTCAGTTGAGGCCTATGCAATGTTACAGGCGGCCTATGTAGGGTATGTCATCCCTACAGCACAGCTCGAAGGTGACTTAAAATCTCTAAAGGGGGAGACAATCAATTTCAAAGGACGGTGGACCCGGTGCTCCAGTTACTGTTCTTACGAGAAGAAAACATAAACACTGCTGCTGCCATTGTGAGAGAGGATCGACGAATTACGTTAAGATCATTTGCTGAAATACTGAACATTTCATTGGGTGCCACCCACACGTTGTGACAGAAACCTTACACATGAGACATGTTTGTGCGTGATGGGTCCAAGACTGTTGATTCCCGAACAAAAGGATATTCGCATGCAGGTCTGAATGCAGTTAAAGTTGATGTTAGACGAAGATCTGGAGCTTCTTTCAAACGTAATCACTGCTGATGAAACTTGGCTACATCATTATGATCCTGAGAGCAAACAGAAAAGCTCAGTGTGGAAATCTCCTTCATCAAAAAGCAAAAGTGTTGTTTCTCCTGGGAAAGTTTTGGTCATCACATTCTTTGATATTTATGGAATAGTTTATCAGCATGTTGTAGCTGCACACACATCAGTAACTGGACAATACTACAGGGATGTCCTGAAAACATTGTCAGTCCACATCAGGCGCAAAAGACCACATTTTCGTGAAACAGGCTGGATGCTGCACGACGATAATGCACGGCCACATATTGCCAATGTTGTTCCTGAATATCTTGCGAAAATCAACGTGAAGTGCATCCCTCACCCTTCCTATAGTCCGGATTTAGCCCCATGTCACTTTTTCCTATTGCCTAACTTGAAGAAACGCCTTCGTGGGAGTCATTATCCACCATCAGAAACAGTGGTGAAGGCTGCGGAGGCGATTTTGAAGGATCTCTCAAAAATGGGTTTCCAGCATGTCTTTGAAGTCTGCCAGAAACGCTGGGATAAGTGCATCGCATTCAGGGGAGACTATTTTTGAGGACCATCAAAATTATGAGAATGAGTTAAGGTACGTTGCTAAAAAAAATTGTGGTCATTCTTTATTGAACAGCCCTCGTATATCACCTGATTGAATATTTTGACAAGGAGATCCAAGAGGCTATCAAAAATCCTTTGTGATTCCTCAGTAGATACTGCTGATGAATTGTCTGGAGTTGTAGCTGTAGCACTTGAATCCTCCAGGTATGTTGAATCAAAGTTAGCAGAACTGTTGTTCGTCTTTCATTTCCGTTGCGTGTTTTATATTCAGTAACTATGTCGGGGTGGGGGGGGTGGGCAGATTCACTTTGTATAAATGGGATTTAAACCAAAACTATGAACATGACGTTATTTTTATTTATATTTTTCATTCATATTCGTCATTATTAAACTAACAAGAGATTATGTTTGTTTATTGACTGCAATAATAACATCTAAAATTACACACATAATTTTATATAGCTTAACATTGTGATGTGTTTACGAGGTTGGGTAAAAAATTAATGTATCCTATTTCTCTTCTCTATTTAATTGCAAATAAAATTGAATCCAATTTACATAACTTGAAAGTACAACATTGACGATAATTTGTCACTATTTAATATCATCTCCGTCCATTCCCACAGTTTGGTCCACCTTTTCACTAGGGAATGTATTCCAGTGTGGTAAAACACACGGTCTTGCTTCCCAAGCATTGACGCACGACGTTTTCACAGCCTCCTCATGTTCAAAATGAATCCACGATGAGCTTCCTTTAGTGGCCCGAACAGATGGAAGTCTGATGGTACCAGGTCAGGGCTGTATGCGGGTGAGGTAAGACTTGCCATCCCAATTTCTCAATTTCCTGCAGTGGTGTAACGGTTTTTGTGTGGTCTTGCATTGTCATGCAAAAGAACATCCTCTATAGGTTTTGTTGGGCGAACTCGGCGAAAACGTGCTGTCAGATTTTTTGGGAGTTCTGACGTATTGTAGAGAATTTATTGTGCATCCCTGCTCCAAAGAATCAATCATAAGCACACCCTCTGCATCCCAAAACACTGTCGCCATAACTTTCCCTGCCGACCGCTGAGTTTTGAACTTTTTTTTCTTCGGTTACGTCGTGTGATGCCATTCCATTGACTGCCTCTTTGATTCAGATTCAAAAAAGAAGAAGAAAGAAGAAGAAGAAGAAGAAGAAGAAGAAAGAAGAAGAAGAAGAAGAAGAAGAAGAAGAAGAAGAGAAGAAGAAGAAGAAGAAGAAGAAGAAGAAGAAGAAGAAGAAGAAGAAGAAGAAGAAGAAGAAGAAGAAGAAGAAGAAGAGAAGAAGAAGAAGAAGAAGAAGAAGAGAAGAAGAAGAAGAAGAAGAGAAGAAGAAGAAGAAGAAGAAGAAGAAGAAGAAGAGAAGAAGAAGAAGAAGAAGAAGAGAAGAAGAAGAAGAAGAGAAGAAGAAGAAGAAGAAGAGAAGAAGAAGAAGAGAAGAAGAAGAAGAAGAAAGAAGAAGAAGAAGAAGAAGAAGAAGAAGAAGAAGAAGAAGAAGAAGAAGAGAAGAAGAAGAAGAAGAAGAAGAAGAGAAGAAGAAGAAGAAGAAGAAGAGAAGAAGAAGAAGAAGAAGAGAAGAAGAAGAAGAAGAAGAAGAAGAAGAAGAAGAAGAAGAAGAAGAAGAAGAAGAAGAAGAAGAAGAGAAGAAGAAGAAGAAGAAGAAGAAGAAGAAGAAGAAGAAGAAGAAGAAGAAGAAGAAGAAGAAGAAGAAGAAGAAGAAGAAGAAGAAGAGAAGAAGAAGAAGAAGAAGAAGAAGAAGAAGAAGAAGAAGAAGAAGAAGAAGAAGAAGAAGAAGAAGAAGAAGAAGAAGAAGAAGAAGAAGAAGAAGAAGAAGAAGAAGAAGAAGAAGAAGAAGAAGAAGAAGAAGAAGAAGAAGAAGAAGAAGAAGCCGCGTTTCGTTTCCAGTAAGAATTTTTTCCAGAAACTCCTTTCCCTCCAAATTGAAGCGCTGAAAGTGCTTGGAGGCTATTGTTTTCCTTGTTTTGGACGGTTAACATTCTTGGTACCCAACGTGAACAAACTTTTGAGTAACCCAGTTGTTCAATAATCGTCATCACACTGCCTTTACTGATGCGACACAATTCACCTGTTGTTACCCGGCGATCAGCACGAATGATGTCATCGACTCGCTGAATGTTGCATGGAGTCACTGCAGTCACCGGCCTGCCGCTTCGCTTTTCATCTGCCAATGGTGTTTGCCATTCAGCTTCGTTACAGCGACGAACCCATCGTCTAACAGTGCTGACATCCACCGTTGCATCACCATACACATTTTTTAGCCTTTCGTGAATGCGAATTGGCGTTTCACCTGCCGCAGTCAAAAATTCAATCCCAAAACGCTGTCTAATACGAATGTCGATGTCAGCCATTTTGCAAGAGGATGCAGTGCTGCCACCTCTTGACTTAGGAAGTTACTACTGCAGAAGATTGGAGAAGAAGGTTTGAGGAATTGCGCCAAATTCAAAGTTTTCACATAACTTACTTATTTAAGGGAAAAATAAGAGGCATTACTTTTTGACCCACGCTCGTAAATGGCGTGGTTTATATTACGGCAATGACTTACAGACTGATCACGCTTCAGAAAATTAGTTGTATCGCCATATACTACCTATAACTACAGGAATTATTTAATAAGAAGAGCTTTCCCTTAATGACATAGGGCTCTTTTTAGCTGGAAGATTAAAAGAATTTATAATTATTGGGAAGAGGGGTGGATTACTGAAACAAGAAGCTCGAGGTTGTGTACGATAATAGCGAAAATGACAGACATCTTTCAATGACAGAACATCGCTGATGATATGTTTGACATTGCGCCTTTGTAAGTTGAGTAAATCATCTTTTTAGAAATTATTCCCGTTGTACAGATTGATCACACTAGATAATTAGTTATATGACGGTGCACTTCTATAGTTGCAACACTCATAACAAAAGTGTAATAAATAATTTAACTGATTTTTCTCTTTTCTTCGTTATGAAAAATGTTTAGCTTCATTTTCATTATTTAAGAATATTACAATAATTACGTGCATACATATTTATTGCATTTATAACCATTAAGGTTACATTTCATGATTATGCATCAGTGTTGCCTATAATAACTGGATATCCCTACATATCTGACACGCAGCTCGCAAGTGCTCTATCTGCGTTAAATCACTTGCTGTACGCCAACTTACTAATATTTCACTCTTCTTATCATCAGATAAGAAAAAAATCGCAGCGCTGCTCACTGAAGGTCAACGTGCCTCAACGCTTTGTCGAGGAGTATCACTTGTGCTGCCGCATGATGTTTATGCTCGCCGTCCGGATATGATATGGGTATTATAGGTAAACCATGAATAAAATGCAGCTGGAGGCGTGGTTTACAAAAACTGAAGCTCTCCAGCTTTCCCCCTCTACCGTCATTTTAGGCTGCCTCTCCTCTCGTCCCAAACGCAAGCTACACTGCACTGGTCAACGTATGGAGGGGAGAGAGTCATGTAATGCTTGGATGTTGAGGAGGGGAGACGACTGTGCTCACGCATGCGCACACCGACCGCACTTTTTTCGCGGTCCATCTGTAGTTTCATGTAAAATACACAGTGGTGTCGCATAGCTCACACATATATAATACCTATCACTGCAGTTACTGAAACGAGCATTAGATATGGCAGCATGGAAGACTCATATGTACTCTCATACACTAATTTCGTAGTAAACAAATCCACTACCAGGGCAGATAATCAGTGCAAACCCCTCTCCCTTTTAGGCCCCGCTTGCCTTCTGGTGGTGGGCAAACAGTAGAAGGAAATATGTTATAAAGTCATTTCTACAACGCCCTTCACGATTTACGTGCAGGAGATGGTAGAATCGGCGTTTCTAAAAATTGTTTCACTAAGGTGAGTAGAATGAGTGGTATGAGCGCAACACGTAAGTTTCTTTTTTATTTATATGCGACATTTAATATCTGAGTTTGTATCAGAAGCATTAGCTTTTGGAACGATTACACACACACACACACACACACACACACACACACACACACACACACACACACACACACATATTGAAGCAGCAGAACCTAAACATACGAGGGTTGTCGTAAAGTTTTAATTGTCATCCTTTAAAAATTGTGATAGTTTGACTACGTAGTCACCATCCAGATTCACACATTTTTCCCAGCGTTTCTTGACTTTCCGAATACCTTGATTGTAGAAGTCTGCAGAATTCGCTTTAACCCACTCTTCCACTTCATTAATGACGTCATTTGTGTTGTCAAATCGGTGACCACGCAACGGATTCTTCATTTCCGGGAACAAGAAAAAGTCACTTGGTGCGAGATCGGGCGAATAAGGCGGATGCTGTGAGATCTCAAAGCCACATTCCCTTGTTTCGTCAACTGCAACTTGAGATGAATAACTGCAACTTGAGATGAATGAGCTGGTGCATTGTCAGTCAGAAGACGAACAACTTTGGAGAGCATACTGCATCATTTCTTAATCAGAGATGCTCGTAACTTGTCCAGAGGATTGCAGTAGTATCTGCCAGTGATGGTTTGACCCTTGTCAGGATAATCTGTAAAGATGACGACAGTCCCAGAAAACTGAAAGCATGACCCTCCCAGCTGACTTTTGCACCTTTGGCTTTTTGCTCATGGTTTTTGTCTTTGGATCATACTGATGGATCCAGGATTCATCCATAGTTACCAGCCGATCAAAATATCATCTCCATCCTGTTCCAACAGCATCAACATCTGTCTTGAAAAGTCGCGCCGTGTTTACCTTTGGAAAGAGTTAACAAACGTGGAACTCTCCGTGCAGACACCTTAAACATGTGCAGTTCGTCATGAATAATTTTCCACACACTACCATAACTAAGATGTGTCTCATTCATGATCATTTGGATAGTTGCTCGTCTGTCTTCCAGTATTAAACACTCCACTTTCTTCACTGTGACAGCGTCGTCTGTCATTGACGGTCTACCAGCTCTTGGCTCATCTGTCAGGGACATGTGACCAGTCTGAAAATTCCTTTTCCACCTCGCAATAGTGTCATACGATGGGCAATCATTTCCATAAACAGCCGTTATCTCATCATGGATTTCCCGGGAAGTTTTACCCTTCAAAGCAGGAACTTGATCACACTACGAGCCTCAATTTTCTCCAGCTTACACCTCAGTGACTACTGGCACCCACTGTAAAAACAAAAATAACTCAAATCACTGAAACTACCAACATTATGCAAATTAATTGACCTAATAGTGGTTAACTATAAAGCCCGGGCCTTAAAGTACTTACATGTTGTAAGTCGCCATTAAGTTAAGTTGTCCCATGTGTTTATGAGAACTCCTAAGTGGTTTACCGGGAAAATACGAGTCAGTTGGAGAATTTAATGTCATATCGGCACGTTGGCCATAGTAGCTCAATAGCAGAGCGGCTGGACGGAAACCAGAAGATCCATGGTTCAAATCCCGGCTATGGCCTTGAATTTTTCAGTCTGACTCTACGTTTCTACCAACATTATGTCCCGAGGGATCAATGATGACTAGGTAGCGGATTTATAGGCACTAAAAATGGGCAAAGTAGGTACTTTAATAGGCACTAAAATTTGCTAAGTAAAGACTTAGAAATACACATTTTTAATAAAATGGCTCTTAAAATTCACTACAGCTAATAGTAAAAATTATTATGCTGTTATTTACAGTTCAAAATGATTTACAATTTTCATCTTGTTCATTATTTTTTCCTTGATTTTAATAGAAAATCAACCTTAATGTTCTTCTCATAAAGCAAAACACTTGTTTTCGTAGATCCACAACTTTTACTGACAATCTGTGAACG
Source organism: Mantis religiosa (assembly GCA_030765055.1). Classification (NCBI taxonomy): domain Eukaryota; kingdom Metazoa; phylum Arthropoda; class Insecta; order Mantodea; family Mantidae; genus Mantis; species Mantis religiosa. The sequence goes on from CM060950.1 coordinate 402,832,618, forward strand.
TTTTATGTTTTTATTTCCAGTAGTTACTGAGAAAATGGCGCAAACGTTTTGTAAAAAGAAGCTTCTGATAAAAGCAGCTTTATATTTCCGATGTGCAAGTATCAAACCATTGAACAATTAATAACGACCACACAGATAACAAAATGACAATCATCGCAACATATGCTGTAACAAATTCGCTATCTTGCGTGTCCCTAGGTAAAATAGTTCTGCATTTATTCCAAATTTCACAAATGGCTCCACAGCAAGTTAAAATAACATATATTGTCGTATAATTAAAAAGTATATAAATCCACTTCACTAAGTAAGAACTATAATGTGCAGAAAGCTGTGAAGTAATGAACTATGTCGAGAAACAAAAACATGGGTTTGTGGAGGCTTAAGGGAGAAACTGAAATATCTAAAGTTTTTTTTAGATTTGTTTTAAATTTATACTATTTATTTTTGTGATCGATCAAGAATGGAATAATACCAAGTTTCAGCTTTCTAGTTAAAATAGTTTCTAAGAAATTAACAGTTTGTCTAAATTATAGGCGATTTTCAAAGTGTCCCACATAATGTAATTTTCAAAATTAATGCTTGGGGTATAAGTTTCTGCACCCATTTTAACCTATTAATGACCTGTAACTATGTGAAATATTTGTCTTCGCCATATCAAATAAGGGAAAAAATAATCATACCTATTTAACAATTTTTATTTTCCTAAGTGTTTTCAGTAAGAAGTATTATAATACTTTCAATACAAATAACAAAACCACAACAAATTTAAATGGGTACACTTAATATGTAGTTGCCCTTACATGCATGTTTAGAATTTCAAACAGATTATTAGAAAACTGCATCCTGTGGAACATTTTGAAGTTAGAAAAATGTAGAAAATATGGAATCTGAGAAATGAGGTTAAAATTACGTAATAGCAGCTACGAAACAGGTGTAGGATTATTCAAATAGTCATGTGACGTTTTCTGTAGTGGCGCTAGGAAAAAAAACTTATATTATTGAAGTATGGCTACCTTAATTTTAAAACAAAAAAACTAAATTCGGGATTGTTTTAAGTTTTGGACCAATTTGCACAGATGTGTCCCCTTAATAGAAAGAACTGCTGGAAAGATCAATTCAAAAGTTCATCAAAGGAATGTTAATATCACTTAAAATGAAGTCACGATGTGTCAGAAAGGTACAAAGCACAGAACAAAAATTAATTAAAAGCTAAATTTACATAATCTTATTTTTGTAATAAAAACCCTAAATGCCCCATTATCGACTAAGAACAAATAATAAAGCACAGCTTTTTAGTGTTTCCTGTTCATTCAAACAGAATTACAGCAATTACGGCAACATGAAAAGAATTCTCGTACCTACTTTTATAAAGGCATTTCTGGAAAATTTTACACAAACCATTAAGATTTATTGGTCTACAATTTCATTTTCAATATTGGAAATAGCACCGGAAGTCTCCAAGCAACCGATTTCATGATTCCTTGAGATATTGTACATGTAGAAAAACGTAAGCATGAGAAAATCACAATATTGCCATATATATAATCTTAGTCTGTGTAGCCTAGCTAATTAAGCGCTGACCTTATAGTTTAAGTTGTAACCTGAACAGAGTCCCAGAGTGGTGATTTTAAGATTGGGTAAAACAACAGCTTCCTGTCAGTAAATTTATACACATGTAAAAGAAATCTTACGGGAGTAAATTCCTGCTTACCAGCGGTACTGATTGTGATCTAACATTATTGTTAACAATTGACACCATCAATAATTTAATTAATAATCCCTCTCCCAAGTATTACTATTAGCTCAAGAATAAAGCATTTATACCAGCACAAAAATAACATGCTACTGCATTGAAACTACCAAAAGATAATACTTGTAACAAAATTGTGAAATCCAGTACATTGAGTTTGCAAAGCTATACTTATAGGTAAGTTTCAAATAAATAATATTCTAATCAGATTGAAATGCATTACACAGGCTTTTTTTAATGATTCAGACATGTTTTAAGCTAAATATCTATGTAAAGTCGTACCATGTGATGAAGAAAGTTTTCACATTAGGCAAATTTGTGCTTTACTTTGGAAAAATGAAAACAGTTTCTCTTCTTTCGGCTCTATTCTACATACTAATTTATGTTTGGCATAATGTTGCTAAAGGGGCTGATTTTTACAGGCTTTTGAAACTAGGATAATATAGTATTAATACAAACATGAATAATTAACTCACCAAAAATTACTTTCCCATCTGTGCTGAACGATGGATCACCATTTATCCACTGTTTAAGAAGTACACTTCTGTTGCTTCTCTCTTTTGGCATATTTACGTAGGAAATGATCTATGTGTGCACTTGAAACACTGCTTTCAGAATGGGCTTTCCATTCTCCTCATAAGTAGTGGCCATTTGTTAACCCATTCAAATATCGTTTAGCTTATCTTTGCTATTCGTCCTTGAGCAAATTCTAAGAATTTTCCGTGACGTCATTAGCGCATTGTGACACGTCTGTAAGGTAGATACCTACCTGGCTAAACCCCCTTTTGTATATCTAGTGTGCAGCAGTAAGACATTTCTCTTCCCCGAAAACTTCACGTTGAAACCAACAAATGCAAAGCTGTTGTCACAAATTACAAGCTAAAAAGGCAGTTTTAGGCACTAATAAGCAGAATAGGCATAAACGTATGAAATAGCCATTTATAGGCACTATAAAACTAAGAAATTAGGCCAATAATTGTAGGATACGTGCTTATAACTTAAAAGCCTACGTTTCTGTACAAAAGAATAAAATAGATAAATAGGGCAAAATCCGCCCCCTAATGATGACACTAGCAAATTTTCATCACTTTAGCATAAAAATTAACTGGTGATAATTAAAACTTTATGACACCCCCTCGTAATTTGAAACATTCTTGATTAAAACAAACTTCCTGGAACAGAAGTCGGGGCCCTTCGCACAGCAGTTGCCCTCTGAGTACTGGGTCTTTCATTTGACGAGGTCATTTCTGTCGATACAGTTCTGTTCAGGCAAACCTTTAGGCACCCACGCACTCCGGCATAAACCAACTTCAACGACGAACGGCTTCTGTAGACCACCTGCTATCTCCTATATGTATATTGCCCTACATTAAAAAAGTTAAGTTCCGTGCTTTAAGTTGTTACAGTGAATCAGAAGAGTTAATTCGTGGACTTTTTGACAGGACTTACTGGATGTGTACTAACAAATAATTTAGACATTGCAACTGTGTTTACAAATTTCTTTAACCTAGAGTATCTTTCTTACATCTGCAACTAATTTTGTAACAAAACTGAAAAGAATAAGCTGTTTTAAGAATATTTTGTAGAAGGGTGAGTAGAAAATGCTATGTGAATGATGATTTGGATATAAGGACGCTCAACTGTTTGGTCATCAGCGCCCTTACAAAAACTAATCCATGGCAATAGCCAGATATAAATTAGTCAAAATTAAAAAAAAAACACATCAAAACAAAATGACTATAAAATAAATAAGTCCAAATGGTTAAAAAACACAACAATAAAAAGCTATAATTTCCCATAAAATACCAAAAGGCATAAAAAATACTACTTTCAATAAGAACTTGGCATGACAAGAGCTACCTGCCCAGTGGTGGTCGAACGAATTTGTTCCTTTTCTTTGGGGCAGGACTAGCACTTTCTGCAGGTTTCTCCTGTCGTTTTTTAATAGACGTCCTCGCCGTATGGTTCAGATTCTCCTGCTCCATTTCTTCGACGGATGAGGCTCCTTTCCCGATTGAAAACTTCGGTTCAAGCACCCCAAACCGGTTGGACGCCGAAGAAACTCGCCAGAAGAAACCTCAGAGGAGGAACTTCCGGGTGCCCGAGGACTTGTCTTCTGCCTGGTGACATGACTAGTGTCCTTGAGAAAATCAGACCTCTGGTATGTGGTCTTGAAAGTTTTGGGCGGTGCATCGTATATGATGGGCTTGCCAGGCTTGCCTGTTGAAGTGGATGGTGTTACAGGAGGCAGTGACGAGGTGTTGGATCCCGTCTTCCTTCTCGGCGATGGAGATGCCGACATTGGTGTTGGTTTTGCTGACTTCCGTACTTGTGTTGGCACAAGGAGTTTGTCAGAGATCGTAGGCACACTGGAATCGCTGGTCTGTGTTGCGATTTCCCTTCTCGGTATCGGTTTAGATACTACAGAGCTGTACATACCGCACATAAAGGCAGAAGGCTGGGGAGTGCGAAGGAGTTTCCGGGCATCAGAGAAAGACACCTTCTCCTTAACCCGGATCTCCTGAATGGCCTTTTCTTCCATAAAGCGTGGACAATCTGTGGAACTGGGGGGTTGTTCCCCTGCACAATTGACACATTTTAGAGGTGCGGAGCATGCTCTATCGTGCACTGATAAGTCACAGTTCATATATGTTGGCATACCGTTACAGAGTTCGTCGTGTAACCAAACCGCTGACACTTATAACACCGTAAAGGGTTTGGTATATACAGCCTAACTTCAATACTCTCATACCCTGCCCTTATCCTCTGCGGGGGATCTACCCGATCGAAGGTCAGGAACAGGATACGGGTAGGCACCAATTCCCCTTGCTCTCTGCGCTGAACTCGATGGACAGCGGTAACACTTTGTTCTTTAAGGTTCTACTGAATGTCTTCGTTGGACATTCCGACCAACGCACGGCTGGTGACCACTCCACGTGAGGAGTTCAGGGTCTTATGAATGGTAACGGTCACGGGATAACTGCCCAACATGTTAGCCTTTAAGATAGCAGCGGCCTGGGAGACGGAATGCGCTTCCACCAGGAGCGTGCCGTTGCGCGATATTGTGCACATTTTGACAGGACCAGCGATTCTATCCAAACCCTTTTGGATGAGAAAGGGGTTTACTGTACAGAACTTTCGGCCTCCTTCAGTTCTTCTGATCACAAAGTAGCGAGGACCAACGGACTCAACTACTTCCTTTACATCAGTCTTTCCACATTTGGTTTGTTTATTTGTGGGTGTAGCCATAAAAAGCAGCAGTAAATTTCATCCCGCAGTACTCCCCACCCACCACGGAGTCCAACAAGGAGTCATCACACTGGCATGACAGGGCTACACAGGGGATATAGCGAGCTCGCCATCCCACTCATCCTGGAGTTCGGTACAAGACCTAGTTAGGGGTGGGCTAGTCCCTAACCTCCCGTTTAGGCGAAGCAGAAACCAAAGTAGTGTATCAGAAATGCGCACCCTCCCCAAATTCAGAAGAACACTGTTACGAGCTCAGGTACGCATCCCTCAACCACCAGGACCAACCTTTCCACCGACGCGGGTCTCCACGCACGGCCTACACGTGGATGGGCGTTTTGTCTGACCCCTCACCACTAAGAGGAACCCACATCGAGGGTGTCAGGGTGGTTCGGGACCCAAGGATCGCCAATTCCCGTACCTACCGCAGTAGGTCCCTGGGGGAACTATGTGAACGTAATCCATCAGTTCGCATACTTTCTCTACCACTTCCTATCAGGAGTGGCTACGGGGGTGGTCCTCCGTGCCATTGCACTGCTTTAAAACAGGTCGGAAATACGTTTTTTATTATTATTATTATTATTATTATTATTATTATTATTATTATTATTATTATTATTATTATTATTATTATTATTATTATTATTATTATTATTATTATTATTATTATTATTATTATTATTATTATTATTATTATTATTATTATTATTATTATTATTATTATTATTATTATTATTATTATTATTATTATTATTATTATTATTATTATTATTATTATTATTATTATTATTATTATTATTATTATTATTATTATTATTATTATTATTATTATTATTATTATTATTATTATTATTATTATTATTATTATTATTATTATTATTATTATTATTATTATTATTATTATTATTATTATTATTATTATTATTATTATTATTATTATTATTATTATTATTATTATTATTATTATTATTATTATTATTATTATTATTATTATTATTATTATTATTATTATTATTATTATTATTATTATTATTATTATTATTATTATTATTATTATTATTATTATTATTATTATTATTATTATTATTATTATTATTATTATTATTATTATTATTATTATTATTATTATTATTATTATTATTATTATTATTATTATTATTATTATTATTATGGGCGCCGGGGTAGCGCGGTGGTTTCATTCGCGGCTCCCGTTCTAAGGGTCCCGAGTTCGATTCCCGGCTCTGGGGTTGGCGATTTTAAGTCGGCCCTATCCACGCCTTCACCTCTGTCTAGCACACGTGAAGTATCCCCTATGCCCAACGTGGTTCGGAGTCCACGGTAAAAACTGTAGGTCCTCTCACCTCACCGCCATCTTCACTATCACCCTATCATCGGAGGTAATGGACACCGCCCTCTGGGTGCCTCCACCTGAGAAATGGGTCCGGTCATCACTTGGTGGGGTGAGGTTACCCCGAAGGCCAAGGTTGCCATGTGGGGAGTGTTAGTAACTAACTAACTTATTATTATTATTATTATTATTATTATTATTATTATTATTATTATTATTATAATTATTATTATTATTATTATTATTATTATTATTATTATTATTATTATTATTATTATTATTATTATTATTATTATTATTATTATTATTATTATTATTATTATTATTATTATTATTATTATTATTATTATTATTATTATTATTATTATTATTATTATTATTATTATTATTATTATTATTATTATTATTATTATTATTATTATTATTATTATTATTATTATTATTATTATTATTATTATTATTATTATTATTATTATTATTATTATTATTATTATTATTTCATACTCCTAAAGCGATTGTGCTTATTATGTTCAAGATGCAGTGAAATGTCTTGTCTATCATAGGAAAACAATAGAAACTGAAGGAAGTCACTTAAGTTCTCAGTTTGAACACCATTATGTTACTATTCTATAGATACGTACAAATGGAATATGGCACGAAATTACATATTTCTTCACAATGTTTCAGGGTTTCAGCGCGGAGTGGTGCGGCAAAGAGTTTAGAGAAATCTGTGCCGGTTATTTGCTGGCACGTCTATTGTTGGCAGCACATGTCAGTCAGTCAGTAGTGCCAATGATGCTCATACAAAGACTAATATCCTATATTGAGAAACGAGAGATAAGCCTCTTATCAATAAATGTGCAACAAAGAAGTTATCGCAAAATTGTTTTCTATCTTATTCGTCATTTCTCCTTATTTATACTTAAAATTAAATTAATATTTCTTTTCTAATGTTACCTGTATTGTAGAGCTGACGATTAAAAGAAAAGTATCTTTTCTGTTGGTACTTATAAGTAATACTTGTGTGTATGAGTACTGTGATTTGCTATTTTATTTAAGTAACAGTAATAAAGTAAGGTTTTTATTTTTTTACTTAAGTAATCTATTTTCTATACTACCGTTAGTAGACAAGGTAAAACTGAAATAGGTATATGGGAAGATCTGTATATAAATATATAACAAATAAGTGACGAGCATTAAAATTAAATGCACGTGTACACGAAAAATAAATGGTTCTATGGAACTGAAGCCAAAAATTCTTTACTCTGCTTTCCATGCACTTTTTTATACCGACAACTAGTTAGTTACTAACACTCCCCACATGGCAACCTTGGCCTTCGGGGTAACCTCACCCCACCAAGTGATGACCGGACCCATTTCTCAGGTGGAGGCACCCAGAGGGCGGTGTCCATTACCTCCGATGATAGGGTGATAGTGAAGATGGCGGTGAGGTGAGAGGACCTACAGTTTTTACCGTGGACTCCGAACCACGTTGGGCATAGGGGATACTTCACGTGTGCTAGACAGAGGTGAAGGCGTGGATAGGGCCGACTTAAAATCGCCAACCCCAGAGCCGGGAATCGAACTCGGGATACCGACAACTATTAGTCAGGGAAAAAAGGTGCTGATTTAGTTCACAGGCGTGGAAGCATGAGGATACCTACGAGAGTACCTTAAATGGATATGTTGTTCGGTAATTTGTTTGTAACTTTTACAGTGGCTCGATATTTGCTCGAGGAAAACGTTCGCTGAACTTCCGGTCCAAGGACGTGATTAGTTCCGCATTGTCATTGTAGGTGGCGCTTAGTAATATTCGATTGCAGTGAAAAAAATATTACTATTATCGGTGGTGTACATATTGCATCAAATAAATGAGCATCATTTCAACCATTTCTTTCATTTACTGTCGGAAATCTCCTACCCTTTTCATCTACGAAGGAGAGAGCAAGCGTGGAGAGATTGGAAAACGAGAGAGAGGGGCAAAAGGAGAGAAGTAATGGAGAGGTAAATATGAAATATATAGTAAGAGAGGAGAGGGAAATAAAGAGAGATAATCTCTGTATTTAACGCAGTAATGTATTTCTGCTAGCAGCATTACCCACCAATACAAGAAACAATGTCAATAAATTGCTTTTTGAAGTAACAAAAGAGTGACGGCGCCGCTTCAGCGCCAAAAAATGTGTGCCATTTTCCTGGGCGAACATAAAACGGAAGCAACAGAATTAGCTTGTGACCGGAAGTCGTAACGTGGTGAAGCGATGCGTACGTCATCATTTATCTTCTGCAACATTGCATTGCATGGTACTAATTTTGTTTAGTTGGGTGGTCAACGTTCTCTGGCTTCCAACAATTTGCCTCTATGGATAGTCATCACAGTTTATCACTCTCTAAGCTTCTCCATCCTCCAATAGATTCCCAGTATGATATATTCAGATTTTTCCTGAAGATTCCATCTTAACATCTTTGATAATATTTTCTGTCCTCATATGACCATCAAATTGTTAAACCTTTTATGTTTTTTGTTCTGTTTTATATTCACTCATTTTGTAGCTTTAAATTCTGAATATTTTAGTATTGAGTAAGTTATCTCAGAGAATAAGGCAAAATGTGCCCTTGCTTAATACAGGGTGTCTGACATTAAACCGATACGCCTCACTGTGCCTAGCCCACTTTGTTCATATTTGGCGATTGTTTTGCTATAAATAATGCTGGCTACAGTGCGTGACCCATTGTTGGAAATGTGTATTTTAGTTTGACAACAATTATCGTGAATATCGTGGAATATTCACAGAAAAATGGTGCAGTTCCCAATTTAAAAACGAATTGATATAGTGGAATTTTACTTAAGAACAGGCTCCATCGGAGCTTAAAGAAATGTTTGGGGATAAATACCCTCATGACATGTACCCACAACCAGCACAATTCAAGATTTGTACAAGAAATGGAGGGCTAAAGGTTACATCATGAATATGAAGAAGAACAAGCGTCCGATGGAGAGATCGCCGCCGGTAGTCGACAGAATTCGAACAAACATAACGAGAAGCCCCAATAAATCAATAAGGAGATAGTCTCGGCAAGTACAACATTCCATGGTGTACTAAAGATTTCAAATTCTGACCGTTTCGTGTCAGTGTAGTGCATGAGTTACAAGAACAAGACAAACGAGTTACTTATTGCAACTGGCTCGCATCTTCGGTCGTTACTGAAGAAAAATCAGTAGCTATAGGCTTTCACCACAAACTAAATAACACTGCTCAATTCCCAAGTATATATTTAGGGAATAAATCACTACTCTATGAATCAAATACCAAATTTCTAGGAATATGGTTAGATGAACATTTAAAATGGGAAAAACAAATTCAGCAACTAGAATTGAAACTAAGCAGAATTGCATTCGTTATTAAATCAATGAGGGAGTCTGTAAACACAAATGTGTTGAGAATTATTTATTTTGCTTATTTTCATTCTGTAATGTCTTATGGTATACTTAGCTGGGGAAATGCTAAAGATGTATCAAAAATATTTAGACTGCAGAAAAGGGCTATACGTTATATAGTAAATATTCCTTTCACCACCAGCTGTAAACCATATTTTAAACTACTAAAAATACTTCCATTACCCTGTGTGTATATATATATATATATATATATATATATATATATATATATATGAAGCTCTAGTTAGGACAAGAAACATCGGAAAAAAGGTTTAAACTGACTGTAAAATCATTTTTAAGAGAAGGTTGCTATTATTCAGTGGAAGAATACTTAAAACATGATCAACATATCAATGCTTCCTAAAATGATGTTTGTGAATAAATACCTGTGCAACTTCGGAGGTGATACTTGTAATATTCAGAAAAGCTGTAAAAAATATCCTACTAAAAGTAATGTCACAGACAACAGATGAGTTTCTAAGAAGTAAAATTAAATAATAAAGTAAATATTGATTTTTTTGGTAAAAATTGTCTCTTACAGCCTAGTTCTTAAAAATGTAATACATTAAACTATTATGTGACCTAAGTTGCATTATTCTTAATTACTATTTGTATTATCATTCTGTTAATTACTACTGCATTACTTTAATCACTATTGTATTATTTAACTACTATTGTATTATTTAATTACTATTGTATTATCCATAATTGTATTACTCATAAGAAATGTATTATTCTTATGGGTACAAATTTGACGAAGCCATGAATATTGTATATTCCTAAGGTGAATAAACTATCTATCTATATTCTCGTAAGAGCGCAGCGATGCCTGGATGCCGGTGGAAGGCACTTTCCAGCACTTATAACCCGTTAAGTCTGGCCTATGTCATAGTTATCCCATATTACATAGGAAATGGCTTGGATGAGGAATTGGGATTGGGATTTCATTCGGAACGTAGGCCACCATGCTGTGTCCATTGTACCTATACCTCCAAGTGGGGTACCCCCGGGAGTAAGGATGAGGCGAAGGAGGCAGAGGGCGGCCCACCCAATGAGCCACGACAGTACAGAAGGCACGGTCCCTACAGTTTACTTGGATAGAGACTTCCCCTGACAGGCCAGGACAATGAACTCGCTCCCCTACAGTGGGACGGTAACGAGCACAGCGCTGAGCCCTAAAGGTCCCTGGCTGGCAGTCACGAAATGGTCGCAGCAGAGGCGCGGAGACCGGCAACCTACCTACCGGAGGAGGAAGTATAGTCCAGCAACGCAAAGAAGGGCCCTGTAAGGAATGTGCTGTGGAACAAGGACAGTGAATGTGTGTGACAGAGAAGGTATGATACACAAGGAGCAGACCGTTAAAAAAAACATGCGCCCTATTCACTCTGTACACTAAAACCGAGAAGATTCATTCACAAAAGTAGAAGCCGTCAGAATATTTTTGAATGGTCTATAACTTGATACCGAAATTAAAGGATTGCAATAAGTAAAGAATCATGATGGATTTCAAAGGAATGTTCGTTCTTTGTTACAACACGTGCAAGGGCAGTTGAGTCGAATAGCGGTTTGGGAGGATAGTTGTTACAACAAAAGAAATGTAAGAAACAGTATCCTTAGCAGATTTCTAAAGGGGAGCACTTGACTTGTTGAATGAGGTATTCTTCGGTCCCTAATAATAAGGACAATGACAAAATGGTCACAAAGGGAATCTTTGGTTGAATGAAGAGGGCTTTCAGAAAGTAAAGTGACATATACACCCACACGCGCAGCTGTGGACAACAGTCTTCGGCGTCAGGCCGATTAGAGCACTTCGTGGCTGGCAAGCCATTGAAACAGTCCGAGAGCGATTAGAGCAGTCCTCTTGTTCTGTCTTGGGCCAGGCATACCAGAAATGAGAGAAGATATTTGTCGGTTCATATATACGTGAGGAACGAATCAAGTTTATCGAGTAATAAGCATTCCACCTTCAGTCTCTCTGAAGAGTGATCTATTGGTAATCCTTGGTCGGCAACTTCAAGTTCGATGTTCCGAGAAAAAGAAGCAGTCAATAAATCAGTTTGAAACGGGCATTCCAGTGTCACTAAGCTATCCTTCTCACACATATCCACGCATACCCTGTGATTAACCTCATAGCTTTACCCTGAGCCAATATATATTTGCTTCAAACTGTCCCGTAAAAGTGGAACCATTTGCTCGCCAATAAAATTAGTTTCAAACTGTACTGACATGGGGTGTCATAAACCTGTCCAGGGAGGGTGTGGGAACCTTCGCCAACCCCCTTGCGTCTCAGGCCTCGGAGACTTACTCTCCTGCGGAGGAGTATAGTTTTCCTCAGAACATATCATCCTGCCATGCACCGCCGAGACACCCGCTGATACTTCTACTCTGAAAGAGTCACACCAGATGAGAGATGTTATGAAATGATAATGGAGATGAAATTGAGGGACAGGGAATTTGGGGAGTGTAATTAACCTACCCAGCATTATGCTAGCTACCAGGGAAAACCCATGGGTCAGGTAGGTTGGCCATGGGAATCGAACGCGGACCTTCCGAATGCGAGCCACAAACGAAACAGCCTGAGCCATCCCGCTCGGTTGGTTGAGGAATTACTATAATGTAATGTAATGAATGCAGTGATGCGTACCGGTTTTATGTGAGACACCCTGTATATTGAACATTTAAATTAAATTGTTACCTCTTAATATGGCATTTCTGTGGAACCGTTCAATAGTAGAATGGTGGCGCAATAGTTCGATCGCTACTTACTCTGAGTACGTAGTAGAGAAAATAGCTTTATAAAAGCTCTATAAAAATAAAGTATTGTGAAACGTGGGCCGCCTCTCGTCAAGCAAGTGATTGAAATAACAATAGTAGTAACGTCAGCTGGACATATACTGGCTAGTCCCTCCCCTAGCAAGTCAGTCATACAGTGACGCTGGCTTGTGACGGTCATCATGATCTGTACCACGGTGCTCATCTTCTGCTTCACTCGTAAGTCACTCATTTTCTGCTATTATTTTTATAAGATTCCTATTTATAACATACCCAAAAAAGTGATATCAAGGTTTCTCTGAAAATGAACGTTATTAGCAGCTCCGAACGTAAAGGTGCATTTTATTACAACATCGTCCAAAGATACGCCACGAATATTATAAAAGAATTGATAGCTAAATTGAAATTGGTCTGTTATTTTGATTTGTTTTAAAGTGATTTTTTCTTTACAGTTAATAATTAAAATTCTTCATAGAGTTTACTAATAATTAAGTTTCATGAAACTTTTATTCGGAAAGGGTTTAATCATAAGGATATTGGGATTAATAAAAGTCTAAAAATTTGTATTAAAACAGTATTAACATTACGTTTTAGTAGTTTAAAATAAAACATTGGTATTGTAAGGTTAGAGTAAGGGAATCGTGTAGGCTTTAACAACTTTGAAATTTCGTTCCTTTTACTCAACCAGGAGGAAGTAAATGACATTGGAGAAAGTATTGAAAAATAGAAAACATCTCAGAAACGATTAACTATACTTAAAAAAATATCGACATAAATTATTTTATTGAACAAAATTCTACATTTTTTGTGTAGTAATAGTGTATTAAGTACTAAAACAAATACATTTTGTCCACCTCGGTAGCGTAGATGGTAGCGTGTCTGCCTCACGTTCAAGAGGTCCCGAGTTCGAATCTCGGTCAGGGTGAGTTACCTGGATAAGGTTTTTCCGGGGCTTTCCCTTATCCTTTAAGACGAATGTCGGGTAACTCTAAGCTCCATGGACTCTGGACTCATTTGGGCATCATTTCACCCAATTCATTCACCGTCCGATATGACTTAACGTTGGAGGACGTAAATAAAAAAAAAATAAAAAAAAATCTTGGTCTATCCCTGAACTAGGCCCTGGTCCCTTTGCTATCAGGGCAGCTCTTCAATTCAATTACTTGATGCGTATTTGTTCCTTATAATAATAATAATAATAATAATAATAATAATAATAATAATAATAATAATAATAATAATAATAATAATAATAATAATAATAATAATAATAATAATAATAATAATAATAATAATAATAATAATAATAATAATAATAATAATAATAATAATAATAATAATAATAATAATAATAATAATAATAATTACTTTCCATTTACATTGTCTGCATTGGTTTCTGCTATTACCGAATTTTTATCTATTGCTGTTAATTATCAGCACTTGTTTCAACATTTTATTACTATTTCTCACTGGGTCTGGGTTCACATAACCTCACTTTTCATATTTCTCACTTGCAATATTTTTTTTCTATCTGTTATTACCAGTTTACATAAATGCTACTCAGAATGAGAGGATTTCAGAAGTTATACTCCAATAAATTCAAAATATACATTTGCCTTATCCTGAAAATATCTTAAATATATAGTTGTTTTCCCACTGTTGCACACATGGAAGACGCTGGTATTTAACCAGCTTTTGGTTGTGCTATTCACACAGAATGACCCTTTTCCGCTTTTTTGGTGGGGTGAAGGGATTCAATGAACCTCAAAACATATATTTTGGGTGAAATTCTGGTATCAAAATGTTGTGTGGAATACGTTGCCTGTACTTTAAGTACGCAGTAGAGAAAGTGAAAACAAATGTTTGGAAAAACATCTATATACGTGTACGCGCGTATCTATCTAATTTAAAAGTAAAAATGTATCTTCCAAACATCCCAAATTACTCTTAATATAGAAAATGTTTAAAAACTTTTGATTCTTTTTTCTCTCTAAAAACGGCTCTAACGATGTCGTTATTCTTTTTTTCTTCCTGCTGTTATTCCGTCCGCCGGGACAACAAGCTAGCCCCTGCTTTCCAAGGCCGGCGAAGGGCAATGAAATTTTGGAGGCGTAAAAATCTTTAGCACGACCTCCTTTGGAAGGGAAGTAAAGCCGGTGGTCCGTGTCATAGATTACTGTATGTAAAACAATCTTATACCTAACATAAAATGTGACGCCGATAGCCATAGCAGTTAAATAAGACACTGTATCTGTGAATCTACAAGAAAGTGTTAAATGTTTATAACACGTTGCACCGATTTTGATCATATTTGGCATAGATCGTCTTCACACAATTATGTAATGTTATGTAATGCCTAAAAATGTGTATATCATTATCAACGATAATAGCCCGCCTCAGTAGCGTGTCTGCCTCACGTTCAAGAGGTCCCTAGTTCGAATCTTGGTCAGAGTGACTTATCTGGATAAGGTTCTTTTTTCCAGGGTTTTCCCTTATGCTGAAAGACGAATGTTGGGTAACCCTAATCTCTTTAGACTCTGGGCTCATTTGAGCATCATTTCTCCCATTTCATTCATCGTCCGATATGATTTAACTTTGGAGGACGTATATTAAAAAAAAAAGATAATAATCGTAGTAGCTTCAACACTGAGGCACAACACGATCAAATTTGGCCTTTCTTGTGCTTACTAAGAATAAACAGGATATATTGACGTTATTTAAACCACTGTTATTTCTTTCCAATGAGATTTTCTCTGTATATGAATGAATTATTTATTATGCATATTCCATTATTTTACAATTTACAACTTTAGGCTACATTTATTTGTCTTTACCTCGTTGCTACCTTGTCTTACATGACACCCTGGTCTTCTGCTCTGCCAGGTAGCTCTTAACCTCCATGCCTCCTTGTTACTTAATTAGCCCCATTCCTTCCCCTCATCTTCTCTTTCTTATGTTCTTTACATTTCTTGCCCAGTTTTCTTTCACTTCCTGTAAGAACTCAACAATACTTCTTACCTTATTTTCCTCCTTTTCCGTTAACAGTTTTATAGCTACTATCCTCTTCTCTACTTTCTCCATTTTTTCCTCCCAAACCTTTTTTTCTCCACATTGCAACCCCCTTGCATTCTGTTAAAGTCTGTTTAGTTAACTCGTGTGCACGTCGGCCGACTCCTTTGACGAACCCTTATAATCGTTTTACAACACCGGGCCTCCTCCCAGACCGTTCTGCAAGGTTGCCACCTTTCTCGATACGTCATGGGTATCGTACGAGATATCGTCTAAATAAATTATCCTATGTCCATTACTGTGAAACTTCCTTAGTTTTGACGATATCGTACTGCGAAACGTTCCTAGTTTTGATAATATCACCAAGCTACAATTCTACTGGATTCCATAATAACCCTTAACTTATTCAAAGTGCGGTATTTGAAACCCAGCTCCTTTAGGAGACGGCGCAAAGTGCAGTGCCCATAAAGAAAATCACAAATTTCTTGCAAATGTGCAACCAATTCGTCTAAGGTGGGCGCTTTCCCTTTTGCACAGAATCTATCAATTTCTAGAAGAATTAAATCGCATGTGAAATTATCTACTTTAGAGAAACGTTTCCTTTTTGTTTTCACACTTGATCGGCGTCTTTGGTATTCCTTTCGTCACAATATTTCTTACTGTATTTCTGTGAATACCCAGAATTTATCATCAGGTTCATTGCACGACCCCTTACCAATATTATTTGTCAGTACATATTTATATGTGTTCAAAATAAGCGCTTGAATTTGCTTAGAAACAGTTCCCGTTATAACTTTGTTTTTTGAGGCTTTTCCAGTAATATAATACGGCCCATTTATTCACACTATTGTCTTCACTTTGATTATTTTCACTTGACTGAAAGTTATCTACTACTTCATTTGCATTCACCACTGCATTTCCCTCCCACAGTCTCCACATCGTGACACACAACGAATTTCTGCACGTAATGAAACAGATCAACTGGAAGTTGGAACTTTGGCAACTGAGACTCCACGCGGAGTAGACAAGCGACTGTCACTTCGAGAAAATCAGGGTTGCTATTGGTCCTCAACGACAGTGTTCCATTTCTGAAGTGTGGAGATAGATTTATGACGGTCATTAGTGTGCCGGAGGGTCAGGTTCCTTTGAGTTCGAACTGCACACGCATTGACTAGACAGGCTTTACATAGTGTTCTATACAAATTCTACACAGTTCAAAAATTCCCTTTTCCCTACCTTTTATCCCTCTTGAGAATATTGTTCCTGTTCTCATCCAAGCTAGCCCTTCAGTGACGAGGTAGCCACAAGGTGAAGGGCACCTAGTTGCTTTAACGACAGATCATTACAAACTGTAGATCAATAGTGCTTTAGCATAGTATTTTCTTGTTGCTTTATTATATATTTTTTGTCTTTATAGTGTTTCATTAAGTCTTTAACTGTTTTGTGTAATATTTTAAATGTATTCAAGGTAAAAGCAAAGCAATTGGATAAGTACAACAAAGTTGTAGCGGTAAATCTTGGAACAACTGTCAACGCCGGGTATTCAACCTGGTATAAGTATTAAAACCATTTCAACAAATGCCTGTCTCGATTAACATAGGAATGTAACACATTTTACATATTAAACATTTAGACAGCTTTTGAATTGCTATAACTATAATTATATGGTATTACTCCTAGACCTACAATGAAACTTATTTTGCAAATGTTTATCTCAGGGGATATAACAGGTGAGAAATGTTATTTAACTTCGATATTTAAAAATGAATCACGTACATATTCATATTCCCAAGAGTCGAAATAATGTGTAATAATCCTGATTAAAGAAAAATCCTTCCTCTGTTTGGGAACCGAACTCGGAATCTCTGCAATTGAGGGGCATATACCACCTGTCTAGTGCTTTAGTGATTCTGGCACAGGAAGACAGCCGAATAACGTTATCACAATTCATATTTTATTATGTGCCCATAAGTTCTTGCAGTTTTCTATTTTTAATTAAAAGTTTGCGTGCAAAATAAAATGTTTTTGCAATGTGTTTTATGATATTCGATACAGAATTACGTATGTGCTCTATAAGAGAGTGTGTTTAGTTTTTGTATGATCATGTAGAGTAATTTCTTTTCAGGTCAACAAAATAGTGTGTCTAGTCGACAGCAAAGAGCGTGTTTGACACTTTCTGCGTTTAATCAAGGTGCCACAGTCACAGAAACTGCTCTAGTGGCTGTCAACTTGACATTCAGTTTTACAGACCTGAAAAGAACAAATACGATATAAGCATACGAAAGCTAAAAACACTATTTTATAGAATTTTGTAGAGCACATAATTATCTTTTTTAATTTATTATTTGGCTGATCAGCAGTATTGCTATACAAACCATTGATAAATTACATAAGCACTACATATAAATTAACAACTAAGGAATTACTGTCCTCTAACCTATACAATAGGTGATGAATGTATAATATAAACAGAAAACAATTAAGAACACATTTAAATGAAAGATAATAAAAGACAAAATATATAACAGGATAACTAACACATACACTAACATTAAATAAGATGGATAACAATTGAAAAGTGAGGTTAGATATGCGAGGCTAGATTATAATCAGTGGTGTTATGAGAAAATTGAGGATATACTTTGAATTAGTGAGAAAGGTCGCTATATTCTGAATCAGTGAGTAGGATGTCTTGAGGCAGTTTTCTTTTCTATCTGGTCCTTTCGAAGTTTCGTCCTCCAATGCCATGGGTTACAGCGCCTGGTACTTCGGATAATCTAACGAAGAATGTATTTGATATCAATTTGAAGTACAAATGTATTGGAAGAATACCAAGTTCCTGACGGAGTTGATCGTTTCTAATGAACCATAGAACCTTTGTAATACTGCGGAGAAATTTGTTTTGTATAACCTGAAGTCGATGAATGTGGGTTTTGCTGGCTGCACCCCATACAGGAGCAGCGTAAGAAATTATGGGGCGTATATGAGACTTGTAGACCAATATTGAGCACTCCAGACCAAGCTGTGATTTCTTCTGTAGCAATGGATACAGCTTTTTAATACTAGAAATGGCTATTGTGGAAAACATAATTATCTAAAGAACAAAATAAAACCAACCCACTAATAACTTTCAGCAAAATGCCATGTGCATTTTTTAAAAGACAGCATTACATACTTTCTAATATACCGTTATATGTGTGAATCCTTCCCAGTAGAAAACAAATCCATACCATTCGTTACTCTAGATTTTATGGGTCGGTTCTTCTCATTGGACAACTTGGTTTCAGACAACCAATAGAAAGCAATTCTAAAGTCTCATAAATGACTTACTCAGAATACCTAACCGAGCGAGATGGTTCAGGCGGTTTCGTCTATGACCCACGTTCAGGAGGTCCGGGTTCAATTCCCAAGGCCGACCTACCTGAACCATGGATTCTTTCGGGGTTTTTGCCGGGTCGCCTGGGTAGATCCCTCCATTTCATCTCCATTATCACTTCACATCATCTCTCATCTGGTGGGTAGAAGTGACGGCAGGAGTCTCGGCGCCGTATGGCAGGATGATATGCTCCTGGTAAACACTTCCTCCTTTGCTAGGACAGCCTACGGTCTCTGGGCCGGCCTGGTGGACCGTTTCAAGACCACGATAGTTGGGTACCGGTTGTACTAGGCTGCCGGGGAGTTTCCAACTGGTCAAATCCAGGGAACTTGTCCTCTCCACGGTCGTGACTGCTTGGTTCAGCCACCCTGTGTCTCCTTTCACCTCATCCTTCCTCCAGGGGATGCCTCACTAGGGTCATAGGTACAATAGACCAAGACTGGAACTCCGTGCCGAGTCCACTCGCCAGACCACCTAGAACCGCCTTTATACGCGAATTCCTTTAAACTACTACATGGCAGAATGTTGGGACATGTTGACTTCACTAAGATACGCTGCATTCGCTTGTTACCTTGTTTATTAGTAGAGCGAAATATTAGTAAGCGAAACACAAGTATAGCACCTAAAAGTTGTTTGTGTCTGGTGTGAAAGGTTAGCGAATTAATTATTTATACAAATAATTGTTCCTTGACACAATATTCAGTAACGTTATATATGATTTCTCATGCCTGCCAATGTATGGCACGTGGCTGTGAATGCATTTGAAGAGTTTACATACGCTGAATTACCGTGTATGTGCGATAGGCCTGCCTAAACAGCTCCGTCGCTTCAAATATTTTCCGATACGCTTCCACACTTTGCCTGATAGTGTCTCCATCTCACAATTTCTCCACCATATGTTTGCAACAGAATTGTTCTAACCTGACACAGATAGTACTTGAGTATCCAAATGGATGTCAAAATAAGGCAGCAGCCAAATTCATGGTTTTCAAACTTTAGTAAAAGTTTGTGCCCCCCATACATTCACAATGAGAACTAAAGATTCAATGAAACTGGAGAAGAGTTTGAAGGAATTACAGATCCAAGTACAATGAACTTACAAAATTTTAAATTTCTTTAATTCCAAATGTACGTACTAATGGTATCCTGAGTCCTAATATTAGCTGACTTGGCCGAATATTCATTGTTAGCCTTTTTTTAACTCCAATAAGGAAATGATTAATTTCATTTACCTCCACGTTCTTTATGAAGTTATTGTCTAATGATCTAATGGGCTTTTAGCGACTCCTACATTTATAACTGTAATTTCGTTCAGTCCCGACCATTCCAAATGACGGATGAAAAAAAAATTACAAGAATAATCTCACAAAAGAATATTCAGCATCGGCAGAACGTCTCACTTTCTTAACCTCTCCCCGACATATTCCGAATATTGTAATGCAACAATTCTCCGTCGGAATGGTCGACTATTTTTTTATATAATTATGGTAGTTTGGTTGCACAGCTATTTAAATACAAGAATAGACAAAAAATGATGAAATACGATAACAATTAAAAATAGGAGAATTAAATAAAACAAAAATGGAATATAGAACCAACTGGAAGCATCAAAATAGACTGGGAAAAAAATAGAATTCCTAAAATAGTATACAATTACCAACCGCAAGGACAAAGAAATCTAGGAAGACCGAAGGAAAGATGGAAGGAGCAAGACTTTGGAACCGGAACAGGCCAAATGGTTTAAACCGTGTTGAAGAAGAAGACTACGTAATTTAATGTCAGGACGGCACGTTGGCCATGGTAGCTCAATGGGTTAGAGCGACTGGACGGAAACTCGGAGATTCGCGGTTCAAATCCCGGTCATGGCATTGAATTTTACATGTTGACCTCAATCTATCAAAAACCTTAGCCTATATACGGCTAGTGTGAAGAAATGATTAATTTTCATAAATTAACTAAAACATTAAGAGTTATATGATGAAGCCTGGGACTCAAGTGCTTATGATAGTAAGTCGCCACAAACGGTGTATCTCGGATGCGAGAGCCCTAGTGGTTTACCGGGGAAATATGCGAGTCAACTGGAGAATTTGATGTCAGAACGGCACGTTGGCCGTGGTAGCTCAATGGGTTAGAGTGACTGGACGGAAACCAGGAGATCCGCGGTTCAAATCCCGGCCATGGCATTGAATTTTTCAAGTTGACTTTATCCATCAAAAACCTTATCCTATATACGGCTAGTGTGAAGAAATGAATAACTTCCATCAATTAACTAAAAGACTACGTAATTTTCACATGATAACAGGCATCCTTAGTGTATACAACGGAATAATATTTAACAGTCATCAAATTAACGTTTGCGGCTATTAAAAATAACCTTCTTAATTAACGTAAAATATTCCAGTTATAATAATTTGTTTAACACGACGCTGTCAATTAACAAGATCATATTGGCGTTGCCGGTGTGCCAGAATTTTGTCTCGCAGGAGTTCTTTTGCATGCCAGTAAATCTATGACATGGAGCTGTCACTTTTAAGCAAACTTAAAATCCATCGGTGTGGGACCCATTTGAACCCGCGACCTTGGCATCAGTAGGCCAGCTGAGCTACAAGACCTACACTATACCTACTGTCTCTCCACGAGCTGATGGCCTCGGGGGAATAAAGTGAATAACTGCGTAACATTAAAGTTTAGTTATTTTGAGCGACTTCTTTGCTATAAGCTGGCGGGAATACACATTCCCAGGTTAGTAGTTCTGTCATCGCATTCACAAGTTTTGACACTGTTTCATTACTTATACATCTGCAGCAATTTGATATATGGCAAACAAATATAACATTGGATCGATTGTCTTTTCTTAAACTATATCATCTGTTTGTTGCATCGTGTCCATTCCTTGCAATAAAATGTGGCCGAATTTTGTTTTGATTAGTGCAGCAACAGTTTATATTCCATGGAACAGAAATGAGTAGAAATATGTAGGGTTCTACGTCCGTCAAAACGATTTCGATTTTTCAAATGTGAATGATCAAAACTGGTTGCTTTTTGCTTCATACATGTTCTATATGCACGAGAGTTTCATCTGTCTTAATCAAAGTAGTGCAGGATTTAAAATGTTATAAAATAGCAATACCAAAGTAGTATTACTTCATATTTAATATCATTTGCAAAAACGAAACTGTTTTATGCAATAAGTGTTAGCAAAATAGCAGGGGTTCACATTTCCTTACAAAATTAGATGTCCTTAACTCCGTTATTTCTGAAAACACATGTGTCCCTTTTTCAAGGGTTCCCCAATTACGTAATGGTATATTAACCACTAGACTGTATAGGCAATCTATTTAAAAATGTTTCGTTGAAAGAGAAGTAAGTGTTTGACACTACAGCATCAATTTTGTTTCAAATTTTAATGTTAAAACTGAGATAAATAATAACGTTATTTAAATGTTTTATTTTTTTATGATCAGTCACATATTTTTCTCATTATATTGGCTGCAGTTTATAAGTGCCAATTTTTAAAATAGCATTCTTTGATAATCAAGTGTTTCACTCTGCATATTGTTTATTTATTTAATTATAATTTTCCTATCCGAATATAGCATTTAATTTCCATCAATAAGAAAACGTGTATTTGCGGCTTTCGTGGGTTCACACACCGTAAGTTGATTCAAACATGTTTAGTATCGATTTTCTAAACTAGAAAAAATACTTCCGACAACAAACGTTGTAAAAGACACGGTTTGTAATGTTAGTCAGCCTATGAACAGCTGGTTTATTTCGCCCAAGAAGAGCCAATTATGGACCACACATCTTCCACTCACTTATCTCTAAGTGCCAAACAATACACCTTCTGCTATTGAAGGCAAAAGAAGCCTATTGTGAGTCTATTTGTAGTTTCTTTTCATGGCCCACATTGTTCACTCCTCCCTCACAACAAACAAAACAAAAAACCATCTCTAATAGCTGCGGACAATTCCTACAGTCAATTTATATCCATCCAGCATCTCCCCTTCTCAGATACCATCGATATATACATCAAAAAAAGCATAAGCTGCACTTTTTCTCACCCCAGTAATTTCTTAATTTGTGTCATCACGTTTGAGCCCTAACTCCACAGACCATGACAGCGTCTTCCAATTCTCGTACAACTCTTTAGTTTAGTTTATTTTCAGTCATACAATATACACAGTTTTGCCCGATTTCGCCAACAGATGTTAAGACTTAACACGAGTTTAGCAATATTTAAAACAAAAATTGCATGTCACCAACAAGTGTTAGCGTAACACTCGTGTTAAATCTCTTGTTAAAATAACAAGCCAAATTTCTGATGTTAAGTCCTTAACAATTGTAAATAGTCAAAGTGGCGAGCATGAACTCAACTGTTGATGTCAATTTGCTATATTTAAGATCGTGTAAATGGCATTCGTAATAGAGTATGGCCTATGAGGAGAAATGATTTTGAGGAGCTATCCGAAGAACTTTTTTTACTGTCGAAACATGTTGCTATGAAGGTTACTGCGGAAGTACAAGAGGTTAGAACATGCATTGAAAGGAATATGCCGATCTCGCCTTAGCTTCAAGTATCAATAACCTTGCGATTTTATAATTCACTGAATTCACTGTCCACCTGCCCCCTTGAAACGTTCAAGTCACTTGCCCTTCTTCGCTCCTCGTTTTAAATTTACGTAAAACTGAGTTAGAACATGCATCGAAAGGAATATGCCGATCTCGCCTTAGCTTCAAGTATTAATAACCTTGCGATTTTATAATTCACTGAATTATGTGTATAATACACTGTCCACCTCCCGTCTTGAAACATTCAAGTCACTTGCCCTTTGCACCTCGTTTTAAATTTACGTAATACTGACAAGTTGTTTGGTGCTTGTAGTAGTGACAATGCATTTGAATTAAATTCGTTTCCAATATTTTCCCCGTGACATCTTTCTCTTTTACATTCACCGCATCCGGCCTCTTATTTTCCACGATACCCTTACACTTCGTCACCAATTCAATTAACAATTCTTTCTCCATCGATGAGAAATTTGTCTCACGGCTTTATTTATGATTTTGTTCATCCGCCATTTTTCAGCTTGTGCAGACGAAAATGAAAACAAAAGCGCATCATATAGCCTTCTATAGCTGTGATATTTACAAGTTTCTTGGCGTTAACACAGGTTTGTTAACATTTTCAGAAAAAAGGTTGGTGAAACGCAATAAATTTAACATTAGTGTTATTGAAGATAATTTCAGAATCAATTATAATGGATAAGATACACATAATTACAATGATACAATTAGTGGTATTAGACACGTCAATGTTAATAAAGGTAATTAATAGTTATGATAAAATAATAATATGTATTTAAAATGATGCACGCAAAACCAGATGTAAGTTATACGGAACATATTGAATACAAATAATTGTTGTGCATCATTGATAACAAAAGAACCAGTTAACAAAGAAGAAAAGTACATAAGCAGGATACTTCTAAATTTATGCAGGTTATAACCATTTCAAAACAAAAAGACACTTTAAATGTGTAGCATAACTACATCTTCGTTAATGTGTTCAAGACTAATTAGTACTGTTGTTTAAAAAATCCTGTGAATTGTAAAAGCAGTGTGTTAGTAGATATTTCTTGAGTCCTTTTAAACAATTTTATATCAGATAATCCCTTTAGATCTGTTGGTAGTACATTAAAATGTTTAGAACCTCCATTAATTATATTTTTATTACCAAAGTTACCCCTGTATGAACTCAGAAATAAGTCATTTTGTCTGTGAGTAAAATAAGTATGTACATCTTTGTTTAGTTGAGGGGATTCACTAGATGTTTTAACATACAAAATAGTAAAGATTACATAATTATATACAAAATAATGGAAGTATTTTAAGTTGCTTAAAGTATGACCTGCAAGACTCCAATCTGCTAACTTTAGCCAAAGCTCTTACAGCTCTTTTTTTGGAGCTAGAAGATCTGCTCTTCCATTACGTAGAAGTTTTCTTCTGATTTCACATACAAATAGTTTAGCAAAACTTTAAAATGATTTTTAGCTTAAAACTAGGGATGCGTCGATACCAGATTCTCCCGATACCGATATACGATATTTTCTGCGACACCCGACTTCGTTACTCGATCCCGTCATTTCCACTTCCAGTATCAATACAAAATAGAATGCTGGGAGAACTCTGCAATGCCAGTGAAACTAATTAGGTGCACATATTTAATGAAACAAATTTTAAAACCGTCAGTAAATTTATTTTAAGCTCTATATTAGATATTTAAACGCAAAATTCCATTTTTATTCGTGTTTGTTAAAAAAAATACTAGCAGTCACTCTTTCACAGTCAAGTATACTTCTTTTTCTGTCACATATGAGTCCTGCTGTGCTAAATAGTCTTTTAGAGAAAACAGTTGCAGGTGGAATACACTAATTTGTTTAGTTTTGGAAATTTTGAATTTGTTTTCCAGTATTCCAATACACTAGGGACAGGAGGTGACAAATCGTTAAGATATGTAGTGATTTCTTTTTGGCATCTGTTAACTGGCAGTGAATCTGACACACGATTATTTTCGTACATAATGTTACTTTATAAAAACCACGTTCCTAGCAATTTCTCACGCTTTGCCATAGGTAACACCTAAAATTAAATAAAGTCTGTAAACTGATCTATTTTACGTGTAATTTTTCTCCCCATTATTCATCCACATGTTCCATTACATTTGTAATATTACATGTTCTGGTTTGCTTTGCTTCCAGATTAATTGCTCATATTATCTGAGGTATTGCATTATTGTGTTTTTAGATTGCATTCACACAGTCACTAAGAATTAATTTACTTATTTAGTTATTCAGCACTTTCTAGATTGATTGTGCTGACATATTCACTAAAGTCTTTCAGATATTGTCCCACAAGTGCTGGTTTATGTACTGGCCACTTGCCTCCTATCTTGTTTATTTGCATCCTTAGTTTTTCCTTTTGGTCGTTCCATTTGATGCAGTCATACAGGATGTGATCGGTGGTTTCGTCTCCTCTGTTGCAGGTGCATGTAGCATCATCAATTATGTTGAATCTCTTGTAATAGGCTTTAAGCCTTCCATGTCCTGTTAAAATGGTAGTGAGGTTTGTTGATATGTTAAGTCTTCGTTCTAATCCTTTTGCTACTGTGGGAAAATATGTCCTTTTGATGTGTTTTGCCATTCTGTTTACCATTTTTTTAGTGTTTCTTCTCGTATTTTTTTTCCCTGGTGGCACTTTTTGGGATTCGGTTAGCTTTCTATGTTATCATTTATTGTTGCTCGTTTCGCAAGTTTATCTCCAATTCCATTTCCTTCTATTCCTATGTGGGCTTTTACCCATCCTATTCTTATCATACATTCTTTTTTAGTTAATTGTTGTAGTTTTTCTCTTACAGCTTCTATCAGTTGGTTATGATTTTTAGTATTGTGTAATGATTGTAGTGTAATTTTGCTGTCTGTATATATTGCTGCTGTTTTCAAGTGAGTTTGTGTTATTCCCATATTATCTATTTCTTCAAGTGTCTTTAAGATTGCAAGTTGTTCTGCTTGATTATTTGAGCAGTTTTTGTTTAGTTTATACTGCAGTTGTTTAGTTAATTATTTGTTTTCGTAAATTACCACTCCAGAACCTACCCCTTGATCTGTTTTGCTTCCGCCAGTGTAAACTTCAATGTTTTAGTTTTCATTTTCATTTGTTTCTTTTGTTTCTGGAATGTCTGACGTGTATGTGTGTGTGTGTGTGTGGGGGGGGGAGGGGAGAACAGGAAGTTTAAGTACATCCATTGCATATGCCTGTCGTAACTGCTAACAACAGACTTAACACTTTCGAGGACAGAGTGCCATACAATTGTCGCCTTCTGATTAGATACATGTTCTTTAAAATGCAGTTGCAGCAATAACATCTTGTGATTTTAAAATAAAATAAAAAAAATCAGAATCGCCACCGAAGTATCCAAAAAGTACCAGCCCGCCTCGCGTTTAAGAGGTCCCGAGTTCGAATCTAGCTCAGGGTGAGTTATCTGGATAAGGTTTTTTCCTGGGCTTTCCCTTATCCTGTAAGACGAACGTCAGGTAATTCTAAGCTCCATGGACCCCGGACTCATTTGAGCATCATCCATTCCATTCATCGTCCGATATGACTTAACGTTGGAAGACGTAAATTACAAAAAAAAAAGTACCCAGCGAATTTTCTGAAGCTTCGGTCGATGTCGATGCCGTGCAAGCCCGCCTCGGTAGCGTAGATGGTAGCGTATCTGCCTTACGTTCAAGAGGTCCTGAGTTCGAATCTCGGTCAGGGTGAGTTACCTGGATAAAGCTTTTTCCGCAATTTTCGTTTATCCTGAATGACGAATGTCAGGTAACTATAAGCTCCATGGCCCCCGGACCCATTTGAGCATCATTTCACCAATTTCATTCATCGTCCGTAAATTACAAAAAAAAAAAAAAAAAAAAAAAAAAAAAAAAAAAAAAAAAAAAGATATCATGCAAGTATCGTATTGAGGTATCGCAAGTATCGAGGACCCATTTCTATTTAAAACGATTTAGATTTTGCATATTAAGGACTAAAAATAAGGATAAAAGTGGTTTTTGATAACTCTGTGCAGTCCACCCTGTTCACTCATACCAAAGTGGGAGAGAAGTTTATACTTTCTGTTCCACGTTGCATCCAAAAACCAAATTTGGCCGTTAACACCCTTTTTAAGCTGAATTAAAAAACAAAGCTTACTTTCTCTACTACTTACAGTAAGCAGAAAGTATTGTATTCCACCAAATAGCTCGATGTCAAAATTTCACCGGAAAGACATGTTTCGAGGTCCCACTACCCCAAACAAGGTAGTCTTAGAAAATGTCCGTACTATGTGTCCGAGAATATCACTCAAAAGTAAAACGACAGTTAAATATAAAAATTTGTATTGAAGTTTACGGTATTTTAAGAATACCACACAAAGACTGAAGAAAATTTCTGCATTCCAAACTACTCTGTAAGGAAAAGTTTTCATTAGATATTTTTTATTTTCTGAAAAATGATTTAAACGTTTTGATTAAAATACCACATATTTAAGATATTTTGTGATGAATAGAATGTATTGTATATCCTGAGTTTACTATAAAAAGCTTTACAAATTGTTTGCTAATAAGGAATTTGCTATAGTGTTGTGTTTGAATTTCCTAATATTTAACACTTGTTGAAGTTCTGAGACGTTGTTCGTGTGTTTCTACTTGCAAGCATTTATCTCGATTCCATGAAACAAATAGAAAAATAAGTGTTTGTACGAATATTTTGTTGAAAAGTGAGTAGAAAAAGTCATGTGAATGCAACATGAGTTCTTTTTTTCTTTTGTTGTAGAACTGTGCACAGCCCGGGATTCTATTTTCAGAAGTGTTCCTACGACAGTGAAAACCTCTGAGAACGACACAGTTCTACTGCCTTGTTACATCGATAATGTCGGTGAGTATGAAGTAGCAACGAGCTTGGTCACTACCTGACTGGGTCGCTGTGTATGCTAGCTGCCGCTTGTGTTTCAGGGGTGGTGACTATCAAGTGGTGGTGGGAAGGTCAGATAGTAGCCGACTCAGGAGACCCCGACTTCGAGTCCCCACCTCGGATAAAGCTGTTACCAAATAACACTCTGCAAGTATCGGACCTACAACCAGAAGATACCGGGGAGTACACATGTCAGGTGGTGCGCCCTACACCTTGGGGCCCAGTGGAGCAAGTACATGCCATCGAGGTCCTCTGTAAGTTTCCACAGAATATTACTTGTTGGTTCAGATTGTGTATCTACATCATGCTCCTGCAATTCAGTTTAATTACACTTCTGTACAGTAGGTATTATTTAGTAGTGTTAATGGTAAAGTAGTCTTATCCCTTAAGTATCCCAGTATACGCTCAAAAACGGGAAGTTTTTCGGTGCACTTCTTGAGTATATTTATCATGCGTTATGCTGTAGCGATATCGGCCGCGCTGTTTTAGCGACGGTAGCTCGGTCGCTGCAGTCGAAGAAGCAGGTTTACCTCGATGGGTGTCTATCCCTGCTCTCTTACCGTCGGCTGATGCTATTGGGCTCAGATGATATTAAAATGGATTTAGGTTCTAGCGTTCATAAGACTCTTATGCCCAATTTCACCAACAGATGTTAAAATCGACGTTAACAAATGTAACGTAACAATTGTAACAGCGCTAACATATCTGTTAAATTTCTTGCATTTCACCAACCTGTTTTCTGAAAATGTTAACAAACACGTGTTAACGCCAAGAAACTTGTAAATATCACAGCTATAGAAGGCTATGGATGAGTCGTATTATTTTCTTAACGTATTGCGATGCGCTTTTGTTTTCATTTCCGTCTGCACACAGCTAAAAATGGCGGATAAACAAAATCGTAAACAAAAGAGCCCTGAAACAAATTTCTCATCGATGGAGAAAGAATTGTTAATTGAATTGGTGACGAAGTATAAGGATATCGTGGAAAATAGGACGGATGTAGTGAATTGAAAAGAGAGAGATGTCACGTGGGAAAAAATTGGAAACCAATTTCATTTAAATACATGTGTCACTACTAGAAACACGAAACGTATTACGTAAATTTAAAAAGAGGTGCGAAGAAGTACAAGTGGCGAGTGGCTTGAACTTTTCAAGACGGAAGGTGGATTGTGTATTATCCACATTATTCAGTGAATTATAAAATCGCGAAATTATTAATACTTGAAGCTAAGGCGAGATTGGCATATTCCTTTCGATGCATGTTCTAACTCATTATTACGTAAATTTAAAACGAGGTGCGAAGGACAAGTGACTTGAACGTTTCAAGACGGGAGGTGGACAGTGTATTATCCACATAATTCAGTGAATTATAAAATCGCGAAATTATTAATACTTGAAGCTAAGGCGAGATTGGCATATTCCTTTCGATGCATGTTCTAACTCATTATTACGTAAATTTAAAACGAGGTGCGAAGGACAAGTGACTTGAACGTTTCAAGACGGGAGGTGGACAGTGTATTATCCACATAATTCAGTGAATTATAAAATCGCATTAATACTTGGAGCTAAGGTGAGATCGCCATATTCCTTTCGATGCATGTTCTAACCTCTTGTACTTCCACAGTAACCTTCATAGCAACTTGTTTCGACAGTCTATAACTCTGTAGAAAATTTTCTTCGGATAGCTCCTCATAGGCCGTACTCTATTGCGAATGCTATTTAGATAGTCTTATATATAGCAAATCGTCATCAACAGCTGAGTTCATACTCTCCATCTTGACTATTTACAATTGTTAAGGACTTATCATCAGAAATTTGACTTGTTAGTTTAACAAGAGATTTAACACGAGAGTTAAGCTAATACTTGGTGAAATGCAATTTTTGTTATAACTATTGTTAAACCCGTATTAAGTCTTAACATCTGTTGGTGAAATCGGGCATTAGGATGCTGGATATCTCGGGTGTGGTGTAAAGATGATAAATACGGATCAGGTGACACATGTTTCACTCCATACTTTCACACATTCTGGCTGATTTCTTACTTTTGCCATTCCTTGTCACGCTTTGCAACTGACATTTCGTATCGCACCAATTGCAAAAATAATCTCTCGTCACACCGTCTCTGTCTCGTTAAACTTACCGTTCACCGTAAATTCGCGCCTCAGCTCCAAGCAATTAATAACCGAATTAATGCTTCCAATTATCGTGTTCAAGTAGTATCCCGGTCGCGGTACTTCTTGGC
This sequence comes from Mantis religiosa, assembly GCA_030765055.1. Classification (NCBI taxonomy): domain Eukaryota; kingdom Metazoa; phylum Arthropoda; class Insecta; order Mantodea; family Mantidae; genus Mantis; species Mantis religiosa. The sequence continues at coordinate 402,863,301 of CM060950.1, forward strand.
GCGAAAAATGAATATCCTCAAGCTTAAATCCTGCCTCCTCGACGTCAGATACAGAATGCTTAGTCGTCAGTCCGTAATTACTGGAAGGCAGAGTTCAGCCTGAATAATTTTGCTGCGTGCCCATCAGTGCCCAGGATTTTACCGCGGATAGGGGAAAAGTGCACGTTAGGAAGAACATTACAATAAGTTAGGTGGTTAGTAAGAATAAGAGGTAGCATGCCGTTTCTCGATGTCCAGAAGTCAAGACGCAAAACCTATCCTGATTTTTACAGCAATAGATACATTGTGATTGGTGGGGAGTAGAATTTAGGAGTCAATCATCTCATTGTAATATTATATGGAGCTCAGTTGTAGCTGCTGTCAGGAATTGCTCCAAAGTTACCTGGGATGTCCAATGGCCACCCTCTAAATGTACACGTCTGCACCCACGCCAACCCAAAGTCACAGAATTGCCTAGTGTCCAGCAACGCAAAGAAGATCCCTGAAAATAATGTGCTCCTTTACACAGTGGTACAAGGACAGCGAATGTGTGTGGCAGAGAACGTATGCTACACAAGGAGCAGGACCGTTAAAAAACATGCGCCCTATTCACTCTATACACTAAAACCGAGAAGATTCATTCAGAAAAACAGAAGCCGTCAGAATGTTTTTGAATGATCTGTAACTGTATTTACATGAAGTGTCATAAACCTGACCAGGGAGGGTGAAGGAACCTTCTGCGATCCCACTGCGTCTCAGGCCCCGAAGACTTTCTCTCCTGTGGAGGAAAGTAATTGGGGCACGTTCTCGCAGCAATTTAGAATTTTCGGTTGGAGATTGGATGAACTTTTGGTAGGAATCAACGGTTTTTGCGTCATAAGTTTGCAATTAATGGTAACTCGGGTAATTTTCCAAGCTTCCCCAAACTTTAAAGATGCACGCAGTCCCAAGCCATACATAATACATCCCCTTAACGTACAAAGGACTGGTCCCCTCGTAAATATGGTTTCTCTTCAACCTCCGAAAATAACTTTCTTGTGGAATTGCGCCCAGATTTCATACCTACATTTCTAATGTTCTCCTCTTATAAACCTCCTACAAGAACTATGTTTATAATTACTTTATAATGGCATTTCCTAAATGTCTAGTCACTTTAATATACATGCCGTTTATCACACACACAAGGTTATCATAGAAAAAAATAAGATGAGCTATTAATTGGCTAATCTTGGAAAGGTTTTTTTTCCCTTTAACTCCAATGGTCATATCGGTGGCCGTTCTCCTTTGGAGTATACCGAAGCTGTTAACTCGTATTTGTTGGGTTTTAATCATTAGTTCAAGCACACATTCACACTCCTCGCATTCATACTTCCAGACTCTGGGGAAGATGGGGAATTATCTTGGTTGGAGAAAAATCCGAACCCCCACTGCCAGAACCCCTAGCACGGCTGGCAGGTGCCCTACCGACTCTGCTACGGGGCCAACACTGGAAAGTTTCTGTCTCAATGTACGAGGCGTGTCCGTAAAATAAGCTCTCCAATTTTATTTAATATAGAAAACATGTTTATTGTCAATGAATGTTACATTGATGGAAAAGCGGAACTTAAAGCTATTTTTCAACGTGATCACCATTGCGATCGATGCACTTTTGCATGCGCTGTGGCAGTTTTTGTATACCCTTGTCGTGGCACTCTCCCGCCAAGTTGCGCAGGTAGCGCTCAACCTCGTTTTGCAAATCATCGTCGGTCTGGAAATGTGTTCCACCCAGGTGTGACTTCAACTCAGGAAACAGAAGATAATCACTAGGTGCTAAGTCTGGACTGTATAGGGGATGGGTGAGGATGTCCCATCCGAACTGGACCAGGAGATTAGCCTCGCACACAACTTGCGATAATGTAAATGTTCGGTCAAAATCTTGTCAGTCGTAGTCTTACCGACTTCAGGGATAAGTTCACACAGCTCGCGATCTGTCACACGCCGAACTTTAAGCATTTCTAGCTCCACTTTCGCAATTGTTTCGGCTGAAACCGAAGGCCGATCAGAACGCTGTTCGTCATGGACGTCTGTACGTCCGTCTTTGAACTCTCTGATCCACTTTCGCATGTTTTTGACGTCCATACACTGTGGCCCATAGACTTCGCATAACTGACGATGAATTTCAATAGGGGTGGTGCCCTTGGCACTCAAAAAACGGATCACTGCACGAAACTCGCACTTGGCGGTGGAAGTGATAGGAAGCTCCATCGCAAACGGCTGCCCAGCCAAGACTAATGGTTGCAACGGGTTCGTTGTCGTGGGGATTTTAAGGAATGAAACCATGCTACACGCCAGTGCTGCCGGATCTCGCGTAATAGCGTTCCTCACGGCTCCAGCGTTTGGAGACCTTATTTTACGGACACGTCTCGTATAAACCTTAACTTCATGTATAAAATGAAATGAAATGTGTAGAGTTTAACGCCCGCTTTTACTACATACGGCACCGCAGGCGGTGACACTGATGATACATGAAATGAATATGGAGCACCAGTGGAATGAGATGGCGGGGAAAACCGGAGGTCCCGGAGAAAACCCGCCCCAGCGCCGTGTTTTCCACCACAAATCTCACTTTGCGGTCGTCCGGGATCGAACCCGGGCCGCCTTGGTGAGAGCCAAGCGGTCTAACCACTGAGCCACGGTATGTTGCTCGCCTTGATGCCGTAGAGTCTCACGTTCAAGAGGTCCCGAGTTCGAATCTCAGTCAGAATGAGTTACCTGCATAAGGTTTCTTTTCGGAGTTTTTCCTTATCCTGAAAGATGAATGTCGGGTAACTCTAAGTTCTATGAACCGTGGGCTCATTTCATTCATCGTCCGATATGACTCAACGTTGGATGACGTAAATTTAAAAAAAAAATGTTGTCTTAAGTTCTTAGAGATCACATCGTCCCTCCTTTCACTTTTCTCATCAAGTTGAGGATAAAAGAAATGAATAATAATAGCTTACAGTGAAATTCATATTGTATGTTATATTTATTTAGATATTTACATGACAAAATCAGTTTGACTTTCCAGTTTACATTTCGTTTGGGATTACAAACGTGTATTTTTTAATTGATATATGCAGCATATATACAACCTTTGCCATGTAAGAATATATACATCGATGGCTTTCACTTTGCAGCAGTTAGTCATTGGCATTGCTATTAGTTACAGCGATGACTTAAGAATGAATACTTCAGAAAACTAAAATGTAGCTTGATCTACGACCTCAAAAGAATTTGAAACATATATGAAAGTATGTCGTACGTTGGTAAATGCAAATTGAGCTATTACTGAATGCTTGTACAACACTGCATCTTAGTTGCACACGAGTGTTTGAAAGGCAGATGACCTTAAGCAAAGCCAGACCCTAGAGTAATTAAATGTCGGCAAGTGCAAGACTTCGCTAATTGATCGCGGGGAGTCGGACAGCGCTGAAATGGGACCTGTTGATGAGACAGCTACAACAAAAAATGACATAAGCATCCGCTCCCCTTTTTGCCACATATGACCACTGGCTCTGTAGCAATTACCGCCACTCAAACGTCTGTGCCCAACGTCAAAATTCTTAACTAATTTTGTTTTAAAAATGTAATGTCCTAATGATAAACGAAAAAAAACCTGTAGAGTCAATATTTCGGCAAGACAGGAAAATGTTTATCTAGCCAATGCTACAGATTTTAGTAATACCTTATAGCTTAATGCAAGTACCAAGATTCTCCTTAATGAGACGATTTTACGAATGTGTCTCCATTTTTCCTGTAGATAATGCTATCAGTGTAAAAGGATAAGAATATGTTACGCTCAACAGGTGTTTTTTTATTTTTATGCTTATTTGATATTTATTATTCAGATTAGCTAACAACTTGGCACTGACTAAAAACTTTTACAAAACATTTAAATTTAAACCTAACTCAGATAATCTATCATTTCCGTCTAAATGGCCTTACAGTTTGTATTTGCAGCAAGAGTTCATGAAGACTACCACAGCCATTTCAAAATGAAGATCAGTAATAACAGTTTATAATCTTCATTTAATTAATTCCGTATCTTACACTAATTTACAATAACACCGCTCCTAGATCACTGACTGGCAACTCAGTTCAATTCACGCTACATATTTACTGTATCTAACAACAATAATAGTATGTCACAATTTTAACTGCTGTACAAGTTAATCAACACTTCAAACATGCAATTGCATTCACAATGGTAACTGTTGAGACTCTTAGTTTATCCTCCTGCGTCCATTTGAAGAGGATAGTCATTGCTAAAGATTGCCTATCTGAAGGAACACTGTTCTAAGAACTTGTGGCGAGCAAAATGGTATTGTTAAAGATTGTCTGCGCTTAGTGAAAGCAGCCAGTCTGGATGTTGGGATGGAAGTTGACTTCTGCACCAGTGTAAGGGAGCTCAAATCGGGTGATGTAGGGCTCCATAGAACCACTGAGGCCAGAAGTGATTAGCTTCCAGCGTTCCTTTCGCAGGAAATCAAACCATTCCCTCTGTAAGGCCACCGATCCAGGTTTTTTTTTTCTGAATTATCCAGTGTAATGTTCCCATTACCAACCAGATCGCACATCTGTGGAGCGACGTATTTTTAAAACTGAATTCCAGTCGCTGTAGTCTCCGAAGACATGGTGGAAACTCTGTTGGGCACCATTTTTTAATAAAGCCTCTGAGCACCATCCAGATATGATGCACCTGTTTGCAAGAGGCAACCCTATGTTCCAAGATGTCTATTTGTGAACAAATTTGGCATATGTTAGAGGTGTTTGAAGTGATGCTCCTGTACGTCTGTTGGAATCACATGCATGTACTTTTTTCTTTTAATTTACGTCCTTCAATGTTAAGTCATATCGGACGATGAATGAAACGGGTGAAATGATGCTCAAATGAGCCCAGGGTCCATAGAACTTAGCGTTGCTTGACATTCGTCTTTCAGGATAAGGGAAACCGCCGGAAAAAACCTTAATCAATAACTCACCCTGACCGAGATTCGAACTGGGGACCTCTTGAACGTGAGGCATACATGCTACCACCTACACTACAGAAGCAGGCCAAATACAATGTATGAACAAAGATTTAATGCATTAGCCATGCTTCCTTGTGAAAAAATATAAGATATATAAGCTGACATGCCTGATTTATAAGAGTACTTACTCAACCGTCATATATATATATATCACTTTTAGTACTTTGACAATTCTTCTTAATATATACAGTACAAATATTAGAATATGGATGCTACAAATTTTAATTCTCAACTTCATTTCGATAAAAGAAATTGGAAACTTTATGAAACATTACAAATTAAGAAAATATATACACTGGCAGAAATTCATTTTCTCAACCAGTGCTTAATTAATAACGTTACTCCAATTTTTGTGAGAAAATATGTTAAATACAGGAAGAATTGTACTCAACAAAAAAGTGGCGGAAAAATGGTAATTAAAACACAGAAAATTCAACATTACAAAAAGTTAAACCAAATTAACATGCAACTTTATCAACTTCATATGCAATTAACTCATACTTTGGGTATTTTGCTTTGGAACAATTTTGAAAACCTACTATATGCTCATTTAAATAAATTGATGAAAATCAAACATACACGTTTGAAACACAAGTTGCTCATATTAGAAAGTCAACTACCTTATACTGCAAAAATCAAGAATAGTAATAAAGCAGTAGTCAATTTATCTAATCAACCTTTAAATAAAGAGGAATTAGACCTGTTAAGTACAGGACTGAAGACTTGTGTACCTTTCTCAGAAGATATAAAAGATTTTGTAGCAGATATTGAAAAAAAAAAAAAAGCCATTGAGTGAGTACTCTGAGTACTCTTATAAATCAAGCATGCCAGCTATTCATACTTATATATGAAATATATCTCACTTTTAGTACTTTGACAATTCTTCTTAATAATTAAAAATATAAGAGTTACTTGACATTCGTCTTTCAGGATAAGGGAAACCTTATTCAAAACTCACCCTGACCGAGATTCAAACTGGGGACCTCTTGAATGTGAGGTATACACGCTACCATCTTCGCTACAGAGGCGAGCCACATGCATGTAGTTCTGGAGTGTAAGTCAATTATTTTGCTACCAAAAACACGTTAAATTTGCTATTTTCTTAGACTTCTTCCTTACCTCGGCGACTGTTTCCTCGATTATAACCGTTTGCTATCTATATTATTTTTGGTTTTTAATAAATTCAGTCTGGCCGTGCTTTCCAACAAACATAATACTCACGTTTTCCTATACAACAAATCCATCACACATAACCTTATCCCCAAACAACATGAACTATGCTACCGGACAGCGAATCATATCCTGGAGTATCTAACCGGATTTCTGGAGCAAAAACAACAAATAATTTAAAATGTAATACGGACAGTTAACCTTCCAAATATCAGCGTTCTGTTTGGACACGAAACCTTGCCAGGAGCAAATATCTGAAGACAGGCGACATTTGATTCGTTGTAATTAATTTGGTCAGAAGAGAGCGGATTATCCACGTCACGTTTATTTTTGTTTCAGATCCTCCCTCTGTGACCCCGATTCCAGAGGACGGTCTACTGGAGGTTCAGTTAGGGGAAGAAGTGAACATGGGCTGCATCGCTTCTGGCGTTCCTCATCCCATAGTCACATGGTCCAATGAGGCATGTAACTTTTACTTTCATAACTATTGTACAAGTACAAAGTACACATAGCGTATTTCATAAGTAAGGAATAATGAATATTAAAGAAAAATTAAAACACTTAATTTTTAATTCTTGGACATATCAAATTTAATATTTTGAAAGGAAAGTTTTACAGAAAAGAAACAAAATTTTCAACCATTATTGTAGAGGTGGTGACGTCATCGAAACATTTTTTAAATGGCAACACATTTTTCTTCCCAAATATATAGTTGTTATTAAGCACTAAGATATTACATTACTGAACTGCTCATCGGTAGTTGACCCAAGTCATTATTTGGTGAACAGCTATTATTAATTAAAAACATCTTACAATCTCTGCCATTCTTGCTCCTACTATTTATTAAATTCTTAAAATATGCTTCTACTATTGCTTATTTCCTTCTCTTTTTTTCAATCCATTTCCATTTATTATTTACTTGATCTAAGAACTGCCCTACATTCTTGCAATTTTTATCTTTAATTTTGCATACATCAGTTCTCCCCTTAACTTTTGTCCAAATGTATTCTTTCCGCCAAATCTCAGTGCCCTTGCATTCAAAGACTACATATATGTTACATATCTTCTTTTTCCTCACATAATGGGCATTCACCTTGTAAGAACGCATTCCGCTGCCCTTTCAGCCTCTACACTCCTGCTCTCTGCCATGCTATCCCCTTGCTTTCTTCATTACCACTATTATCTATACTTCCCTTTCCCTAGCCATTTTATTGCAACATAAAATGAGCTTTTCTCTGATAATTGACTAAACAATTTTTGAAACTCTCTATCTTCGAATTTTTTTCTAACACACTTCCAGAAATCTTTATAATTTCTTTCTCTATTTCTCCAAATATCGCCCAAGTCATTATTTTCCAGGTGTTTCGTAGGATGCTTACCCAATCTGAGCTTAGAAAACTTGTTTCTTGATATAAATAGTATTGTTGTAGGTAATAGTTAAGTTAATCGATGCAAATTAATCATTTCTTATCACTAGCCGTGTATAGGATAGTGGAAAAAATGAAATTACAAAACGTTTTGTTCAGGATGTACATTTTTATGCAGTAAGAGGTTTTGTTGTGTATTTTACGGCTAGATATACAAAATTTTAGAATGAAGAGGGCTTTGGAGACTATTGCCAGAAATTTCAAAATATATATTTAATTAGTCATGAAATTACCTTAAACATATGGACATTTAATCAAAATTGTTACAGACGCCTTTCAGAAAATTAAATTTCTCGGAAAATATTCTATGTAAAGTGTAGTCTGGGGCGGGAGATATTTTTAAAAGTCTTTATTTCGCATCCTTGGAAAACGTGAAATTAAATCCGTGTTTGGACTTAATCGATTTTTCGTCTATGATCACACAGAGACCTTCTTTATTTATTTATTTATTTATTTTTTTAATCAGAGAGTCCCAAAACATGCATTTCCAATAGACTCTCGTTATCTGGTAGGAGTACTGTAAGTGCGTAGTAGACAATTAGGAAATAATGCAGAGGTATACCACCAGCAGATATTGAAAATGTACAACAAGAATTTTTAACACGTTATTAAATAATTAGAATTTAATTTGTTACTGTACTTGTGTAGAAAATTGTTGAACAAGCCGGCAGTTGAACTTTCCCTCCCAAAAAACATTTTATATGAGACAAATGAAATTTATCCGCCACCATTAGAAGAAAAACACATAATTACACAATACTTTTGTTACTGGAAAGTAGGCCTTTAAACTGTTAGACATGAATAATCTCTGCAATAGCTTTCAGCTGTTTTAGAGGCGACATATAAACAAATTACTCTATCCGGAATATATTGCCAATTAATGCGATTTTATTATGTATTTTAAATGGGAAGGTGCTTGTCCTTGAGCGCTACTAGGTGAGCAACCAATCGGAGTACTGCGGTGTTGTATTGCATTCCCCCCTAAGTGGTGTTTGACGAGCGGCAAACTAATCAATCTCTAATAAATACTATTCGTGCTACGACAAAAATTCAGATTTTGCAAAAACTAATACACGGGGAAGGAGACAGCAATATATTTAACATAACCGTAAAAACCCCATATTTTTAGTGCAAATAGTTTTTCTAATACAAATAAATAAAGTAGATACCATTATATTATAACAATACATTGTGACGTACGCACTGTAATGATTATCATTATTGGTTGGCATGTATGCGTGAACGTATATTTGAAATTACTCAGAACTGAAACGTAAACATTTGACATGACGTGATAAAACAAATATGTATTTTGAATAAGCCAAGGTGTTTGTTAAATTTGATGAGAGGAAACGATACACTTCTTGTTAGTCTGGCAGAACGTGTCTGGTCACATTATATCTTTGTTTATGAATGGTTCGTAATCTCTGTTTACTCTAGAAAGTTCAAAGCAGGATTATTCAGTTACTCTTCCATGAAAAAGTGTATCAGCTGGATCAATGAGACGCGATCCACCTGCTCCCCCTCCCGCCCCTTACTACTGTTAGAACAACCCAATTGAGTTACTGTGGGCTCAAATTATATTGCAAATAGAAATAATATTTTTAAACTGAATGACATTGAACGACTTATTCACGAAGAAATTGACAAGGAACACAACAAGACTGGGAAAACTGCGTGAGACATCAGATAAACTACAAGATGACTTTTGGAAAGAAATAGCACGTAGCGAGACTTTAGAACCTATCATCATAAATTTGTATTACTCAGACGATGACGATAATGATAATGACGAATTATCTCTTAACATAAGTAACATTCACAGCTATACAGATACATGGCCCAAATGACCTTGTTATCGACGGGCCCTAAAACACCACACACACTCAGATGCACTGCTGATATTTTTGTTGGATTAGAGAAATAAGTAATTCATAAACTGTAATTAACTTTACACTAAATATTTAAAACTATTGTGTAATATACGAATATTCATGTTGTAATTGTGATTTCAGTAACTGCATTATTATAAAACTTTGGAAAATTCAGTTTGCGTTAGCGCCAAGAACACTCGCAGGTGTGCGAGAGAGAGGGAAATATAAAAGGAGTGAGGATAACGAGGTGGCAACGGTGAAGGCTCTAAGACATCTGATTCGCTACAGGCGAGAACTCTTCCGTCCGTCTTTGGTAGCGTGGTGGTAGCATGTCTGCATCACGTTCAAGAGGTCACGAGTTCGAATCTCGGTCAGGGTGAGTTATCTGGATAAGGTTTTCTCCGGGGTTTTCCCTTATCCTGTAAGACGAATGCCAGATAACTCTAACCTCGATGGATCCCGGACTCATTTGAGCATCATTTCACCCATTCCATTCATCGTCCGATATGACTTAACGTTGCCGGACGTAAATTAAAAAAAAACGAGAAATCATCCCATTTGAAACACATATTAGCTGTGATCATACAAATGTCCACACCGAAATAAATGAGATGAAACCTGTGTACATTGAATTCTTAGCTTCTTTAATCCATTTCCAGGAATTTCTTCAATATCTTCCGAGCAAATTTCGAATAGGAATACACAGAAATTATGAAACTGAATAATGCAAAAATATTCCAGATTGCAGGAAAACCTAAATTGTATTACCACTTGTCATAATTTTCTCTCCACTATTTTGTTGATGAAATTCACTAAAATAGGTGTACAAAATCTTTTATAACTACACAATAACGCAAATAAAATAAAATTAACACAGGTTAGAAAAACTGCTGGGATACTTCACATTTAATACCTTATAAAGAAAATGTTATAAAGGTAATGCTATTATTGTATGGCATGTGATGTCATCCACAGATTATAATAGTCATTTATGGGATTTGTGAGGTTAGTTGATATTTATTAGTGAGTGAGAAAATTTAACGCTCGAGGCGTTTGCGCAGAAGCCTTAAATTTCAAGAGCATGATAAATATTAAAGCTCGCTAGTCCCACCTAAGAAAAAGCCGACTTGAATTATGAATTATCTAAGTGTTAAAAGTTGTTTTACAAAAGATTTAGAACGATCTTATTGTAGGTGTAAAAGGATTATTTCTACCAGAGTCAATATAGCAGGTCAAGCAGAAGAATAAAGCTAACATTTGCGAGACAAAAATTCATTGTTCTTCAGGAATGCCTACTCTAACGTAGTGTTAAAGACATTTGACTATCGTTACCTCGTAGATTGCTTAGTCCGATGTTCAATTTTCCTTTAGTTATCCGAGAAACAAGAGACAAACCACAGACAAACATGTCATTTTACACCTACAATAAGATAGATTCTAAATCTTTTGTAAAACAATTTTTTATATTTTTATAATTCATAATTCAAGTCGACTTTTTCTTAGGTAATGGATGAAATTACGTATGGGACTATTGTGTGTTTCAAATGGGAAGGGTTCTGGAGTCCAGCTAATCAGATGCCGCCAGCTTGTTATCCCACTTCTTTTATATTTCCCTCTCTCTCACACTCATACAACATGCAGCTCTGCTTGGCGCAGACATAAAGGTAAGCAAATTATATTTTACAAACTTTTACAATGATGCAGTTGCCAAAATCAAAATTGGAAAAAGCATTTTAGGAAATTATGTATATTTTTAAATACTATAACTACAATTATAGTTTATGAGTTACCTGCTGTTCTAATCCAAATGCGGGACACACTTGTTCTACCTACACTATACGCTTCAGAAGTAAGCCGTTGAGCATTTTTGAAATCGAGCTGATATCTATATTCCTCATTACCCATTTTTTTAAGAACGTGTACACCTTAAAACTGATACTTCGAGCATGACTTCGCAATAATTGCCTTTTTGACTCGCCACTAAATTCACTGCAAGAAGCCATTGCACTATTAAGCTCTTACTCTACTGTTGTGTAAAGAAAAACTGAATGATATTGATCTGAACTCTCCAGAGTAAATAAACACTTCTTATTCAGCATTCATTCATAAACATAAGCATACAGCGTTCCACAGGCTAACAGGAAATGAAGTGTTTGCTCTTTCTCGAATTTAACACCTTGACTTATTCACAGTAATTCGTTTATCCCTCATGTCAGTAGTTTAAATTTCAGTTCTGAGTAATGAAAAGTATATGTACATACAACTCTCTAGAGTAAATAGAAATTACGAACCATTCATAAACAAAGATATAAAGTGACCAGGCACGTTCTCCCAGGGCAGCAGGAAATTTGTTGTTTCCTCTCACTCGAATTGGCTTATTCAAAGTAATTCTTTTATCACGTCATGTCAAACATTTACGTTTCAGTTCTGAGTAATTACAAATATACGTACACGCATACATGCCAACCAATAATGATATTCATACAGTGCTTACGTCACGATTTATTGTTATAATACAGGTAATAGTGCTTTATTTATTTGTATTAGAAAAACTATTTGAGCTAAAAATATGGGGTTTTCATGATTATGTTAGATACATTACTCTCTACCTTCCACATGGATCAGTTTTGGCAAAATCTGAATTTTTGTCTTAGCGCGAATAGTATTTCATACAGATTGATTAGGTTGGAGCTCCTCATACACCATTTAGCGGGAATGCAATACGACAACACCGTAGGACTCCGATTGGTTGCTCACCTAGTAGCGCACATAATAGCGAGGTTTGATGTTTAAATTTAAGGGGGGCCGGAACAGCCTATCTCACCAATGTTAAAATGGGAGTTTTCTGGTGCGCTTATCTCAGGAACCACTGAACACATCAATTTGAAACTTTTACTTGTTATTTTACAATTCTCTCACAATTAATTAAATATAATAGATCTTATTTTTTAGTTTTAATGAAGGATATGTGATTTTTTAAATAAATGTCTTCAATTTACTTCTGAAAGTATTTAAGATTTATTTTCTTAAGAATTCAAATTTTCATATATCTTTCTACAAGTACTTTTAAAAACAGTTTAAGTATTGCTTTAATGCCAGAAAAAAATTTGGACTAGTAGCTGCAGTAGTTTTATAGATGAGCGCACCCAAAGTTTAACAAAAATAAATCAGAGAAAAACAGCATTAAGGTTGGAACTACACCTCAGAATTTCCACAGATCCATATTTGTATATTTTTCATCATCAGCATCCTTCCTCTTTCGTTTTCCACTCCTTCTTTTCTTCCTAGACTCCATGGCCACTTGCTCTATGGTATTATTAATTATTTTGATAAATTTGGTGGGGAGGGGCTACTAAATTGAGAACAGCAGCCAATGTATTACCTGCCTCAATTCCCTTGCTAATGTTTCTCAAGCCATAAGCAAACCTTACATTTACTTCTGCACCACTTTCAATAGTTCTGGATGTTTCAAATGTATATTCTTTATTCCACATTTGGCAACTGAGTGATAATGTAGCTCTTAATCCATGTCTTTTCTTGGTGTCTTCTGATATGAAAACATGTTTCATTTTCACAAAATTTACACTGTACAAGGTTTCTATATTTACTAACTGAAAACTTGTTGATCTAATATCATTATTTACTTTAGTTAAATTGTCATCACTGCCATTACACAATGAAGAAACCAATTTTTGCTTGAACAACCAATTTTCACTTCACATTCATTTGAAACACATAATAGTTATAAGAGATCTTTTATACCTATTTTAGTGAATTTCATCAACAAAATAGTGGAGAGAAAATTATGACAAGTAGTAAAACAATTTACGTTTTCTTGCAATCTGGAATATTTTTGCATTATTAGATTTACAATTTCTGTGTATTCCTATTTGAAATTTGGTCGAAAGATTTTGAAGAAATTCCTGGAAAGTGATTAAAGAAGCTAAGAATTAAATGTAGATAGGTTTCATCTCATTTATTTCGGTCTGGATATTTGTATGGTCACAGCTAAAATCGCATTAATTGGCAACATATTCCTGATAGAGAAATCTGTTTATATGTCGCCTCGAAAACAGCTGAAAGCTATTTGTACATGACACTGTCAGAACATCAGAGATGGTCGTATCATTTTATCTTGTTAACTTGACTACATAGATACAATTGCTTTAATATGTCGAATCCAATCTGTCAGGCACAACTTGTTGAATGTCCAGTGCGTCACTTTAATAACTGGAACAGTTGTAACTGTTACCTATAATCACGGTTCCGTTTAAGTTTATCAGCTACTTGTTCATTTGTAGGCATTTCGAGATTTAAAAAAAAAAATACATGTTTTGAGACCCTTAAATAAAAACCTTGACTTGCTGCAGTCCCAAGACTTCATTCTTGTACAAAATATTACGACAAATGCTTATTCCTCCATTTACTGTTAATTGACATAAACATTTGACGCAATGATTTTACTGCACGTTCATTGTAGGTGCAATGGGAATAAGAGAGTACAGTAGGCTTAAGCTTTCACAGTCAAAGCTGGTGGCTGTGTCATTATTTTGTAATTCCTTTGAGTGACCAGGAGGAGAAAAAAACACTTCCTATCTCAGAAAAACAAATATTTTAACACGCAAAACAGTAACAATGAATATCTCGGACATTATTGTATTTTTTGTTTAGCAAGATTTCATCCATGTCTTACAGTTTACCAGGTATAAAAAGTAATTTAGAATGAAGAGAACTTTAGAAGATATTCCTAGGAAGCCCGCCTCGGTAGCGTGGTGGTAGCATGTCTACCTCACGTTCAAGAGGTCCCGAGTTCGATTCCCGGTTAGGGTGAGTTACCTGGATAAGGTATTTTCCGGGGTTTTCCCTTATCCTAATAGACGAATATCGGGTAACTCTAAGCTTCATGGACCCCGGACTCATTTGAGCATCATTTCACCAATTTCATCCATCGTCCGATATGACTTAACGTTGGAGGACGTAAATTACAAGAAAAAACAATCCTAGAAAATTCTAAATATATATTTAATTTATTATGAAAATATCTTAAACATTAGGTATTTTAATCAAAGTCGTTAAAGCCTTTCATGAGAAAACCAAAGCTTTCGAATATTTTCAATCTAAAGTTTAGTTTGGGAAGATGTATTTAAAACAAAAGCTTGGTGTCGTTCCATACCAAGTTTCTTATTTGATCCAGTTTTCTGTGAATAGCCTCAAAAATCCTCCTCGTTCTGGATTACTTTTACATAACTGGTAAACCGTTAAAGGTAGACAAAATTTTACTACACGAAAAAAATCGATGAATCGATCTCGTTAAAGCACACAGCTAATGTCAAATTCATTCTCTTGTGGAGTCAACCATTTCGTAAATACTTCTTAGTTTTTCACAAACGGGAATTTATGTTGGTTCTCTCTCTACCCTCCAAAGAAGACGGAATTTCAAAGCTGTCATCCATTACCACCATTCTTTACAGCTTTGACTATGGATTAAAGCCTACTGTATTCCCATATGTCTTTTGTACGAGGGCTGTTCAATAAAGAATGATCACCTTTTTTTTGGACAACGTACAATTACTCATCCTCATAATGCTGATGGTCCTTCTCAAAATAGTGTCCCCTGAATTGCGATGCACTTGTCCTACCGCTTTTGCCGGTCTTCAAAGACATGCTGGAAACCATTTTTTGAGAGATCCTTCAAACTCGCCTCCGCAGCCTTCATCACTGCTTCTGATGATGGATAATGCCTCTCACGAAGGCATTTCTTCAAGTTAGGGAATAGAAAAAAGTCACATGGAGCTAAATCCAGACTATAGGGAGGGTGAGGGGTGCACTTCACGTCGATTTTTGCAAGATATTCAGCAACTACATTGGCAATATTCGGCCGCGTATTATCGTGGTGCAGCATCCAGGCTGCTTCACGGAAATGTGGCAGCTGAACTCTGAACTCTCCAGAGTAAATAAACACCTCTTATCCAGCATTCATTCATAAACATAGAGCATTCCACAGGCTAACAGGAAATGAACTGTTTGCTCTTTCTCGAATTTAACACCTTGATTTATTCATAGTAATTCTTTTATCACGTCATGCAGTAGTTACATGATCAGTATTTCAGAAAGTGATATTAAGGTAATTAGTCGGTCCTCTCTCACAATGACAGCAGCAGTGTTGATGTTTTCTTCCGTAAGAGTAGTAACTGGAGCACCGGATCCACCTTCCTTTGAAACTGATTTTCTCCCCTCTTTAAACATTTTAAAACACCTTCGAGCTGTGCTGTAGGGAAGAGCAGACTCTACATAGGCCTCCTGTAACATTGTATAGGCCTCAACTGAAGATTTGTTGAGACGAAAGCTGAATTTCAAGGCCACATATTGTTCCTCGCGTGTTATCTCCATTGCACCGGTAGGCGATACTGAACATGTCTGAATTTGCCTGGTTCTCATAGGCGGGAACCAGGAGTACCAACAATGACACTACTACGGCGTGTTTGTTTCACATTAAGCTAACAGAATATAATAAGATTGAATTTTAGTGCGAAAAATTATGATCGCAAGCAAAATATGATCATTCTTTATTGAACAGCCCTCGTATTTACGAAGAAATCTGTATAAAGGCATTTCTACAAATGTTTACCTCGATTAATGAGAAGGAAATAGAAAATAAATATGTTTTTACTTTCTTTACCAAGTACAAGGTAGGGAAATTATTGCATTACAGCTAACAATTAAATATAGGGTTGCCAGATTTCCGGACGCACCCCTTCCCCCCAGAGTGAGCGGGATTGGAATGAATTTTCCAGGAATACGGCCCAATGAATTTAATCTACGGTTTTAAATATGACTACCGTTTATTTTGAATAATTATGTTCGATTATTAATTAGTTATTGTAAGAAAACGCTGCATTTCTATTCTTATTCAACAACTTTTCATTGTTGCGTGTGTAATATTCGGCTAGCACAATCACACTGGCAAGTCATGGCAACGCGGCTACTGGCAACATCTACTTTTGTGTTCGCTCGTTCGTTCATTGTCAGTTAACGATTGATTCAGTTTGCTGGCAATTGTTGGAACGCTCAGATCGTGTTGACTAGTTTTCTGAAAATTGTAAGTAATAACAGTGAAATGAAGTGAAGAAGAAGAAAATATTCTAGTAAAAGTGCGCATACTTGTTTACGACAGACTATTAAACTATTTGAATAAAAAGTACAACTTAAGTGGAGATGACAATGTGTATAAAACTGTGTCCGTGCTAGACTTATGTAAGCCAAAACTATTTTCATTTAATGACTTAGCCGAAGTGGGAAAGAAATTGAAAATTCGTTTCAATGGAATCGAAATGTATCACGAGTTTTCTGTTTTGAAAACGCTAGTCTCGGTCTTCTTCCTCTTCTTCCTCTTCCTCCTCTTCCTCCTCCTCCTCCTCTTCCTCTTCCTCTTCCTCCTCCTCTTCCTCCTCCTCTTCCTCCTCCTCCCCCTCCTCCTCCTCCTCCTCCTCCTCCTCCTCCTCCTCCTCCTCCTCCTCCTCCTCCTCCTCCTCCTCTTTCTCTTCCTCCTCCTCTTCTTCCTCTTCCTCCTCTTCTTCCTCTTCCTCCTCTTCCTCTTCCTCTTCTTCTTCCTCCTCCTCTTCTTCTTCTTCATCTTCTTCTTCTTCTTCTTCTTCTTCTTCTTCTTCTTCTTCTTCTTCTTCTTCTTCTACCCTGCCTTTAACTGCTATGGTCATACCTGGCATAAAAATTCTAACCTTCAGAAAGGAAGTAAAGCTGGAAGTCCTATATCATAGATTTACAGGACGTAAAAGAAAATCAAGTCTGATAAAGAGGCCTTTAAGCAAAATTAAGTGGTCCTTCACATTCATGGGTCGCTGAAAACCACAGCCATTAAAGAGCACTTATAAATTTAAAAAATTCCCAACAAGTCCTGTGCTACTTTCCAACATTTGCTTTAAAATTATGTTATGTCAATATTACTGGATATATCTACTGTGTGTTCAAAGGTAACAGAGTTACTTAATTCAGTTACATAATTCAATTCAACTCAGCAATTGCTTCTTTTAGTGTTTGTAAGAATATGCATGATTGAAGGAATTTAGTAATAGTGGCATCAAAATTAATTGAAAATACTATGTGTAGCCAGTTTTTAACACTCTGTCACTTACAGTTTTATTTTACTGGGAGACTAGTTTTGGTAGCAAACGCTTCCAAAACTAGTCCCTCAATAATATAAAAATGTAAATAACGAAGTGTTAAAACCAACTACAAATAGTGTTTTTCAGTTTGTAAGAATAGTTTGCTAAAGAATGATACAGTAAGTCATGTGATTATACACATCAAATTATTTAATTATATTTATACATTTACATATACAAATCTTTGCTCTAAAACATGCTGTATGTTCCAGCAGGGCGAGGAAATGCAGTTACTGGACAACAGGCCTAAACTACGTTTCCAAGCCAATTCAAGACATCTTTCAGGAAAATACCAGTGCATTGCTATCAATGGAGTTGGTGAACCTGCTGTTGCAACAATTCGTCTTAAGATATTATGTGAGTTATCAAATGATGTAACAACACTTCAATAGTGGGCTTGTGTGATTTTATAAGTGCTGAAATATTACTTCTTTTCCTTTCTGGCTGTTTGCTGTTTGCATAAAATGGAAAGGACAATATATTTAAATTACAACTTTTTTTTTTGGTGTAATTTACGTCCTCCAACGTCATATCAGACGATGAATGGAATAGGTGAAATGATGCTCAAATGAGCCTGGGATCCATGGAGCTTACAGTTACCCGACATTCGTCTTTAAGGATAAGGGAAAACCCCAGAAAAAGCCTTATCCAGGTAACTCACCCTGACCAAGATTTGAACTTGAGACCTCTGGAATGTGAGGCAGACATGCTACCACCACGCTATCGAGGCAGGCGTACAGAGTAAAATGAATCCACAGTAAAGTGTAAGGCTTGCATTCAGGGGGTCACAAGTTCAATTTCTGTCGTTCACTCATTCTGACCTTGGGTTCTTTCCTGGTAGGTACATAATGCTGAGATGGTTTCTCAACTATAATGATTTCCTTTCTGTCACTTCCCTTTTATCTCACTTCTATCTTTCTGGTATGTTTTTAATTTCATGATGTGTGGTGGTGCTAGATAGATGGCACAGATATGATCAAAGGAAAGAGTCCTGTTCTTGGATACAAAATTGATAGGCTGTTTATTACCCTCTTTAGGCAGCTCAAACAGTGGGATAAGTCCTCAAGCTGGGAATTATTGGGGACTTCTGCTCATCTCAATGACCTGTAGTCTTCTGTGATTTCTTCACATCATCTCTATTTCTGGATGGTGGCCACAGTAACTCTCTTGAGGTTACAGTGTGCTAGGTGTCCCCCTCTATGTATTATACTACATAATCTGGCTATTTAAATTTGATTTGAAATGTTCCAGTTCCTCCAGAGATCCGAGTAGATCGTCCATGGGTTCATGCTGCTCCGAACATTCGTGCAGAACTGACTTGCATTGTCTTGGCTGATCCAGAAGCTAAGGTAAGCTTAGGTTAGGTTAGGTTTTCTTAACCTCATTGCAATACTCAGAATGGTTACCTACAGCACTAAACTTATTTCACATTATTGATACAACTTGAACTGGAGTTAGAGTTGGAACCTGGGCTGGAGGTGCTCAAATCTCCAATTTAAGATTTATTTTGAGTAACTTTAAATTTTATTTAAATTAGGGATGGGTTGATAACACTTTTTCTCAATACTCAATACCAATACATTTTGATACTCGATGCCGTCATTTCTACTTCTAGTTTCAATACAAAATAGAATATTGGGAGACCTGTATAATGCCAATGAAATTAATTAGGTGCACATACTTAATGAGACTAAATTTAAAGTCATCAGCTCTACATTAGACATTTAAAGGCAAAATATATTTTTGAGACACTCCACTTTTATAAGTTTGTGATAAAAAATACCAGCATTCTCACCCTTTTGGAGTCCAGTCCATTTCTTTTTCTGCCACATGTGAGTTCTGCTGTGCTAAAGAGTTTTTCAGAGAAAACAGTTGCAGGTGGAATACACAAACATTTAGAGGCTAAAATTTTTAGTATTGGAAATTATGAATTTGTTTTCCAGTAATCCAATGCACTAGAAAGAGGAGTGACAAATCATTGTTGAGATATGCAGTGACTTCTTCTTTGGAACTCCTAACTGCAGTGAATCTGATACATAATTTTTTCTTGCATAATGTTACTATACAGGTATCACTTTCCTAGCAGTTTCTCAGGCTTTGCAATGTCCTACTTACGCAATAATATTTTGTGATTTTAAAATAAAAATTGCAAAATCACTACCAAAGTATTGAGTGAATTTTCTGAAGTATTGCTCAATATTGATACCATGCAAATATCATGAGTATCAAGGTATCACAAGTATTGAGAACTCGTCCCTAATTTAATTTATAGTTTATCTTTCATCCAGCATACATACTCTGCATTACTTGTAGCTTTGATGGTTTTGGTAAACATTCAAGTTTTACTTTCTCTACTATATACTTAAAATTTATAGTTTATCTTTCATCCAGCATACATACTCTGCATTACTTGTAGCTTTTATGGTTTTGGTAAACATTCAAGTTTTACTTTCTCTACTATATACTTAAAATTTATATTTTATCTTTCATCCAGCATACATACTCTGCATTATTTGTAGCTTTGATGGTTTTGGTAAACATTCAAGTTTTACTTTCTCTACTATATACTTAAAATTTATAGTTTATCTTTCATCCAGCATACATACTCTGCATTACTTGTAGCTTTGATGGTTTTGGTAAAGCATTCAAGTTTTACTTTCTCTACTATATACTTAAAATTTATAGTTTATCTTTCATCCAGCATACATACTCTGCATTACTTGTAGCTTTGATGGTTTTGGTAAAGCATTCAAATTTACTTTCTCTACTATATACTTAAAATTAAGTAGAGGAAGTATTGTATTCCACCCAAAAATTTTATACCAAGATTTCACTGGAAATACCTGTTTTGAGACTCCGTGAATAAAAATATGGCACTTATAGTAAAAGAACTGGTTCCAAGATCTGTACGGGCATATGTGTGTCTGTGGACAGCATAAATCAAAAATAGAAAATTTGTCAAATACAATACCAAAACGCATACACAGCTAGTGTATTTAAAATGGATTAATTCTTATCATTTAAAGGATTAATTCCCATCTACAAATTTAACAAAACTTGGTATTCATCTTCTAAAGATGCAATATGAAATTATCCTTTATATGGACATTTTTTAAACTTTTATTTTTTCAAAAAAGGCTCTAATGGATTTTATTAAATTATTGTTATGTTTACAATATTTTATGACAAATTAAATATATATCTGAATTTCTATGAATAGCCATAATTAGCAAACCACAGAGATAGGCAAAATCTTATTACACAAAAGCCATAAATCTTGTTGACATATACAGTTTTGCCTTCTTTTGCATTTTTGTGATATTTCCTTTATTGGTTTATATTTTCCAATAGTATACTTTTCTCATTATTTCCCTCCTTCCCTACATGTAATGCAAAGAAAACTGATAAAACTATAAATAGAAGTATTTATAAACAGTGGAGCTTCATCAATAAAACCTTTATAAACCACTTCTCGAACTGTAAAAACATTTAAGTTCCACTTACATTTAAAAATTAAGACATGTTTCAAGGACCCCGCGTCCTCATCAGAATCAGCTGATGTTCGACATTGAACAGTGCCAGAAGAGAGAGGTGGTCACCTGAAGAACTAGTCGAACATCAGCTGATGATGAGGACACGGGGTCCTTGAAACATGTCCTAATTTTTAAATGTAGGTGGAGCTTAAGTGTTTTTACAGTTTGAGAACTGGTTTAAAAAGGTTTTAAAGAAAACTGAATTTCAAAGCCATCACATTAACGACCAGTTCTTCGGACATTTGACTGTCACTTAAACTTAGTGTATTCCCCTATTCCCATTCTAACCAAATATTCAATAACACAATTTCTTTTAAGTTAGTTGATGGAAGTTAATCATTTCTTCACACTAGGCTAAGGTTTTGGATAGAAAGAGTCAACATGAAAAATTCCAGGAGATCCGTGGTTCAAATCCTGGCCACGGAAATGAATTTTTCATGTTGACTCTATCTAACACAATTTCTGTAAATTTGTATCTCAGCTATTATAAAATAGATAGAAAGATAGAAGTTTATAAGAATAATTTATACAAAAATGAATAGAAAAACTCATATGGGTGCAACACATAGATTTGCTAGTATTTATTTAGACTTTAATGAAACTAAGCAATCAATTAAAGTGTTATTATTATTCAGTTTAATTGAAAAACTATTTGTAGTAGGTTTATCGACACTTCGTCATTTACATTTTTATATTATCGAGGAACTAGTTTAGGAAGTCATCACTTCCATTCTCAACCTCTCTCCAACTAACGCCTGTAGTAGTGTGCTCTCTTCTCTCTGGTGATGGAACTGTGAACTTCTTTGTGAAATTTATGGTTCCAGTGCCCGAGAGAAGAGAGCAGATGACATGGAATGTATTTTGCTATTTTCCTTAGTTTTGACTTTCTAAAAAATGGCTCTAAAGATTTTGGTTAATCTGTGCATGACTAATACAATGTATATCTTAACATTCTCAAGTATATTCCATACTTCATTCAGAAGTAGGGTATCTACTCCCTGAAGGCTTAAAATTCCAATATATTTCCAATATGGATTTTGAAGGCATTTTTACACTACATCAAGTCATATTGCAGTATACCGAGCAGAATGGCTCTGGCGGTTTCCTTTGTGGTCCACATTTGGGAGGTTTGGGTTCGATTTCCGTGGCCGACCTACCTGACCCATGGGTTTTGGGGGGATTTTCCAGGTTGCCAGGTGAATGCTGGGTAGGTTAATTGCATCCCCTGAATTTCCTGTCCCTCCATTTCATCTACATTATCATTTCACATCATCTCTCATCTGGTGGTGTCTTTCAGGATAGAGGTGCTGGCGGGAGTCTTGGCGCTGCATGGCAGGATAATAATATGCTCCTGGTAAACACTTCCTCCTCTGGTAGAATGGTCTCCGGTCTCTGGGCTCTCCTGGTGGGCCATTTCAGGATCAGGGTGGGTGGGATGTCAACTGTACTGGCCTGCCGGGGAGTTTCCAACTGATCAATTGTAGGGACCCTGTCCTCTGCACTGTCGTGGCTCCTTGGTATGGCCGCCCTTTGTCTCCCCTTACCTCAACCTTCCTCCTGAGGCTGCCCCATTTGGGGGCATAGATGCAATGGATCAAATTGAACCTCCATGCTAAATCCCCTCCATAGCGTATTCCTGTTCCATGTATTTTTTAAATACTTGATATCAAATTTTTGGGTTGAATTTCTATCTTCTGTGTACCTAGTAGAGAAAGAGAGAATTCGAGTTCATTTCAAGCCTGTAAGGGACATACTTATGGGATACATATGCATGCCAAGACATAGGTATATAAAAAAGCAATATGATCACAAATGTTTTATTTCCATTCCAAATAAACTTTTTTCTAACTCTAAGAGAATGTAAAAATGTATAATCTTCTATTCAGCTTAATTCAAAATAAGATATACCCTCAATTAGTCTTAATCAGCAAGAATTCCATTTGGAAATTGTGCTTGTGTTTATTACAGTTTATTTTTACTTCTTTTATTGCTTACCTATAGTAACTAAATGAATATTGCATTCCTCATAAGAATTCAATTCTGAGATTTTACTAGAAATACACTTTTTGAGACTCGCTTTATTTAAAAGAAGGGAAAACAACAAAAAATATGTTTAGAAAAATATCTGTGTGTGTGTGTGTGTGTGTGTGTGTGTGTGTGTGTGTGTGTGTGTGTGTGTGTGTGTGTGTGTGTGTGTGTGTGTGTGTGTGTGTGTGTGTGTGTGTGTGTGTGTGTGTGTGTGTGTGTGTGTGTGTGTGTGTGTGTGTGTGTGTGTGTGTGTGTGTGTGTGTGTGTGTGTGTGTGTGTGTGTGTGTGTGTGTGTGTGTGTGTGTGTGTGTGTGTGTGTGTGTGTGTGTGTGTGTGTGTGTGTGTGTGTGTGTGTGTGTGTGTGTGTGTGTGTGTGTGTGTGTGTGTGTGTGTGTGTGTGTGTGTGTGTGTGTGTGTGTGTGTGTGTGTGTGTGTGTGTGTGTGTGTGTGTGTGTGTGTGTGTGTGTGTGTGTGTGTGTGTGTGTGTGTGTGTGTGTGTGTGTGTGTGTGTGTGTGTGTGTGTGTGTGTGTGTGTGTGTGTGTGTGTGTGTGTGTGTGTGTGTGTGTGTGTGTGTGTGTGTGTGTGTGTGTGTGTGTGTGTGTGTGTGTGTGTGTGTGTGTGTGTGTGTGTGTGTGTGTGTGTGTGTGTGTGTGTGTGTGTGTGTGTGTGTGTGTGTGTGTGTGTGTGTGTGTGTGTGTGTGTGTGTGTGTGTGTGTGTGTGTGTGTGTGTGTGTGTGTGTGTGTGTGTGTGTGTGTGTGTGTGTGTGTGTGTGTGTGTGTGTGTGTGTGTGTGTGTGTGTGTGTGTGTGTGTGTGTGTGTGTGTGTGTGTGTGTGTGTGTGTGTGTGTGTGTGTGTGTGTGTGTGTGTGTGTGTGTGTGTGTGTGTGTGTGTGTGTGTGTGTGTGTGTGTGTGTGTGTGTGTGTGTGTGTGTGTGTGTGTGTGTGTGTGTGTGTGTGTGTGTGTGTGTGTGTGTGTGTGTGTGTGTGTGTGTGTGTGTGTGTGTGTGTGTGTGTGTGTGTGTGTGTGTGTGTGTGTGTGTGTGTGTGTGTGTGTGTGTGTGTGTGTGTGTGTGTGTGTGTGTGTGTGTGTGTGTGTGTGTGTGTGTGTGTGTGTGTGTGTGTGTGTGTGTGTGTGTGTGTGTGTGTGTGTGTGTGTGTGTGTGTGTGTGTGTGTGTGTGTGTGTGTGTGTGTGTGTGTGTGTGTGTGTGTGTGTGTGTGTGTGTGTGTGTGTGTGTGTGTGTGTGTGTGTGTGTGTGTGTGTGTGTGTGTGTGTGTGTGTGTGTGTGTGTGTGTGTGTGTGTGTGTGTGTGTGTGTGTGTGTGTGTGTGTGTGTGTGTGTGTGTGTGTGTGTGTGTGTGTGTGTGTGTGTGTGTGTGTGTGTGTGTGTGTGTGTGTGTGTGTGTGTGTGTGTGTGTGTGTGTGTGTGTGTGTGTGTGTGTGTGTGTGTGTGTGTGTGTGTGTGTGTGTGTGTGTGTGTGTGTGTGTGTGTGTGTGTGTGTGTGTGTGTGTGTGTGTGTGTGTGTGTGTGTGTGTGTGTGTGTGTGTGTGTGTGTGTGTGTGTGTGTGTGTGTGTGTGTGTGTGTGTGTGTGTGTGTGTGTGTGTGTGTGTGTGTGTGTGTGTGTGTGTGTGTGTGTGTGTGTGTGTGTGTGTGTGTGTGTGTGTGTGTGTGTGTGTGTGTGTGTGTGTGTGTGTGTGTGTGTGTGTGTGTGTGTGTGTGTGTGTGTGTGTGTGTGTGTGTGTGTGTGTGTGTGTGTGTGTGTGTGTGTGTGTGTGTGTGTGTGTGTGTGTGTGTGTGTGTGTGTGTGTGTGTGTGTGTGTGTGTGTGTGTGTGTGTGTGTGTGTGTGTGTGTGTGTGTGTGTGTGTGTGTGTGTGTGTGTGTGTGTGTGTGTGTGTGTGTGTGTGTGTGTGTGTGTGTGTGTGTGTGTGTGTGTGTGTGTGTGTGTGTGTGTGTGTGTGTGTGTGTGTGTGTGTGTGTGTGTGTGTGTGTGTGTGTGTGTGTGTGTGTGTGTGTGTGTGTGTGTGTGTGTGTGTGTGTGTGTGTGTGTGTGTGTGTGTGTGTGTGTGTGTGTGTGTGTGTGTGTGTGTGTGTGTGTGTGTGTGTGTGTGTGTGTGTGTGTGTGTGTGTGTGTGTGTGTGTGTGTGTGTGTGTGTGTGTGTGTGTGTGTGTGTGTGTGTGTGTGTGTGTGTGTGTGTGTGTGTGTGTGTGTGTGTGTGTGTGTGTGTGTGTGTGTGTGTGTGTGTGTGTGTGTGTGTGTGTGTGTGTGTGTGTGTGTGTGTGTGTGCGCGTCTCTTTCTCTCTCACTGAGCAACATATGTATCTTAAAACTAAAATCAGTTAAATATTAAACCTGGTATTTATGTTAGTATTTTCCAAAGATGCTACACAAAGATTTTCATAAATATCCCCCTACTCCAAATTACTCTTTTTATAGAACATTATCTGAAATTTTTATTTTTTCAAAAATGGCTATAACAATTTTGATTAAAATACTATATATTAAAGATATTTACATGAAATATAAAATGCACTGTTTGAATTTTCTGGGAATAGCCTGTGAAGTCCTCTTCATTTGCAAAGAATTTTGTATAATCTTGTATAACTGGTAAACACTGAGCAATAGACACAAACACATTGCACAAGAAATATACAGGGTTGGTGGAAAGTAACTCTCTATTGGAAATAATTTTTTCTCCTAAACAAATGTAGTATGATGGTAATTTTTGGTCATTTAGTCTATTGTGTGGCATGATAATTACAAAAGTTACAATTCAATGTGTTTCCTAGTATTCTCTATACACTGTCTTAAATGAACAGGTATATTTGCTACAGCTTTCCACAAGAAATCATCAGGAGTACCACTTTTGACCTCACAGATTTTGTTCTCAAAGTCACGAAGAGTTTGAGGTTTGCTGCAGTATAATTCTTCCTTAGCCCATCCAATAAAAAGTAATCACAAGGGGTGAGGTCTGGACTACATGTGGGCCCATTCTGTGGAGACTCGGCAGCCTATCCAGCATACAGTGAATCGCTCATCAAGCCAGTGCCTGACAGCTAAGGCATAATAAGGGGTAGCTCTATCTTGCATAAATGACATCCTGTACGTCGTCCCATTCTGAAATTGTATGCCAAACAAAAGTTTGTAGCATTTTAAATCATCGTTCATCATTCATAGTGACTCTCAACGGATACGGACCAATAACACTGTCACTTTTGGCTTCCCCTGCATTTGTTCAAGTCACCTTAGAATCAATTTCTGCCCAGTAATTGCTATGATGATTAGCAAACTCCCCAGTATGAAACACAGCTTTGTCACTCCACGAAATTGTGTGAAACAGCTGTGGATCATCATCATATTCCATGAGCATCACTTCACAAAATTCAAGACAACTATCACAATCATCAGGATATAACTTTTGGACATAATGAGACTTCCATAGTCTGTAATGTAACTGTTTGTGGAGAATTTCACGCACAGAACAATGTGTCATTCCACTTTCTCTTGCAGCTTGTCTTACTGATTTTGGAGGGTTTCACTGGAACATCCCCCTCACTGCAACCACCTTTTCCTCTGACACCAAGATCAAGGGCCGACCTGATCTCTTTGCATCCCCATCACTACCAGTCATCTACTCTTTTCAAGAGTTTCCAAGAGTTCAGTAAAAGTGATATTGTCATTGTAGTCTTCCTGATTGTTTTCGTCAGGTTTGTAATAGTGGTGGTTTTGAATCTTTGATGCTTCTTCTTTTGACGTCGCTGGAAACATCTGTACTAATATGCTTGCTATAATTTGGGGATTAGATGTGGTAGTGTTTGATGTTTTATCATGAAGAGTTATATCAGGTATTTTTCCATAAGATCCCCTAATTTTACGAATATTTTGCCATATTACTCTTGGTGGAGTTTGTTTGTTTATGGTTGAGATAAATGCTAAACAAGATTCTCTTTTGCTGCATTTAATTATTTGACGTGCTTTAGCTCTTGCTTTTTGAAATTCAGTTTTGTGTTTGAGGGTGGGTCGCCTTTTGTATTTATAGAAGGCTTTATTCTTAGTGATTATCACTATGCAATATTCATTCGACCAGCTCACAGTTTTCTTATGGGAAGGATATATCTTAGGTATACTGACTTTGGCAGATTGGAGGATGATTTCTGAAAATGATTTAGTTAACACACTAATGTCTTATTTATAGAATTCCTCAGGGGGAGTTAGATAGGATAGATTATTAGATATGTGTGTTCTGAACATTTGCCAATTTGTATATTTTAGATTCCACTTTGGTGCAGGGTTAGTACAGTGAGGAATGTTTGTTGCATCGGTTAATAAAATAGGAAAATGATTGCTGCCACACAGTTCTTTAAAGGCTGTCCATTCAAATTTGTCCTGTATGTCGGGGTGGTTATTGTCAAGTCGATGGCACTGGAGGTGCCATTAGCTAAGCTGAAGTGTGTGGGTGAGGTATCATTGAGCACATTGAGGTCTTCATCGTGCAGGAGTTGTTCCACTATTTCCCCTCTTGAGTTGGTGTTCTTACAGCCCCATAGAGTACTATGGCTATTGAAATCGTCCATACAATAAATGGTTTTGGAAAATGGTGTATTAGCTGTTGAAGCCTGTGTAAATCAAGTGGAGTTTTGTTTGGAAGATACACATTGCAAATCGAGATAGGTGATGGTAGATATATTCTAGTGGCAACAGCTTCAATTTGCATTGTGAGTGGAACTTCTTGGTGCTTAATGTTTTCTTTAATATAGGTGGCCATGTCTCCACTAGCTTGTTGGTATTTCTCACGGTTTTTGTGAAAAGAAGTGTAATCTCACAAAGATGCGACATATTCATCTTTGAAGTTTGTTTCCTGAATGCACAGGATGTCTGGGTTATATTGGTGTAAAATTAGTTTAAGATATTCAAACTGGGTTCTGAAACCATTTATATTCCACTGCAGAATGGAAGTAGCCAGGTTTGTTGTTTGTGTTTATGTTACGGGTGCAGAGGATTGTTTACTACACAGTCAGTAGTACTATTTTTCTTACCTGCCATAGCAGTAACCATTTTTGCTTCTAACCTAGAACTTCTATTTTTAATGCTGCGGTTTTTGTAAAAAGGATATAGCTCCCTCATGGTAAGAACTAGACCCTCAAGGTCATTTGTGTAGTCGTGAACAAGGGGTAATGCATCAGACTTTCTTACCGTGTTTTCAAATAGGTTTACTAGTTGTGTGAAACTGAGAGCAAAATCACTAGGATTTTCTTCCATCAGTTGTTTCACAGGTGACATTAGTTTACTAATAGAGATATTTCTGTCACTGGATTTGGGTTTCTTGGATGAGTGTTTACGACTGAAGGGCGGTTGCTCCCTTGTGTTACAGTCATCCTCATATTGTGGGTCTGGTTGTTCAGACGAGAAATCAGAGATAGAATCTCTTTCGTCATTGTGTTGATTATTTGTACTGCTACTTGTGACTGAGAGGAGTCATTTAGCCCTAACTGGGGGTTGCTTTGCTACTGCAGTAGATGTATTGGGTATATTCGTAGGAGCCCTTATGTCTTCCTCACTGTTCCCCTGAAGTATGTGTCCTTTGGTGCTAGTAGTGTGTTTACATAGCTCAGGGAAATTCCCTACAAAAATATCTGGAGGGTTGCTTAGGTCAGCTGTGCTTGTTGGTGTTTAGCACTCTTTAGCTAAGTGACCCTCCTTTTTACATATGAAGCACTTGAGGCAGTCAGTTGATATATAAACCCATAATTCGTGCCTTCTTATAGGATCTGCATATTCTCTGAGAGTTTATCTAGATCATTTGGTGACACAAATAGTTGTCGTCTAAAGCTCAGCACATGTGAAAACCCTGGCTCAGAAATCCCAGCACGTATGTGTATTATTGATGACATGACTTTAACACCCATCTGTGATAGTGCATCTACAACTATTTGGTTAGGTATAACCGGACAAACATTGGAAAGAATTACGCGCTTATTTTCAATGATAAGTGGTCGCAAATCAAGATTGAAATCTTTAATTTTGTTTTTTCTGTGCGTGCTAGTTAGCTCCTCAGCTGCCTTTCTGCTATTTAGGAATATGCAGATTCTGTTACTGGAAATGCATGATGCAAACTGTAGGTTAGCTGGTAATGTAAGTTTGCCAACAGCAAGGATGTATGGTTAACTCTTTATGCACATCTATTACAATGGCCTGTTCTTTACTTGGAATGGATTGAGCAACAGTAGCATAACTGTTGTTAGTCTTTGGGTTACCTGGTTTAGGAGCACTCCTGTAGTCAGCAGCCTCCATCTTGTTATTATCGATGTGCCGTGGAGCAGAGTTAAGAAGCCTTTACCTGGGCTCCTGTAGCTCCTTTTTGCTTGATAATAATCACTCCAATGTAGAAAAAACGTATATTTTTGTTTGGTGTTATTACAAAACTAGTGGTTCTTCTAGAATTAGAAGAAACAAATAATACTTACGGAGCTATAACATGCAGTCAACAAAGCTTCTGTAGATAACTTTAAAACTCATAATTTAATGCAAATAATTATTTGTGGCATAAACCATTGGAAAAATATCCATTACTAATGATTCAAAATGTTCAATACTTTGTCAAACGCCTTTCGATATTCAGTAGTTTTTCATGATTCCGTGGAAAGATTATGGAATTTTAAAGTGAGCACATATGTCCAGTTCTTAAACATTTGACTATTGCTACTTCTTTTGTACTTGTAAAGAAATGTGTAATTTTCTGCAAAGATTTCTTTTAATTAAAATGAACCAGAAGGAAAAATAAACTTTCATAAGAACAATGTGTATAACCACTAAGAAACAACACAGACTGGAAAATGTTATGTGAATGAAACAAATCATATATTTTACTACTTCTATGTAAACACTAAACTGAACGTAATGATTTTTTTTTATTTTCAGGTGGAATGGTTGAAGAATGATAGATATGTGACAACAAGTTCTCGTGTAGTGTCTCTATCTGTTAACGAGAAACATAGTCTGCTTTTCAGGACAGTTCATATGTCGGACTTTGGTCATTACACATGTCGTGCTACCAACCAACTTGGACACAATCAGCATGTGCTCGAACTTTCAGGTAAAGTGCACACTTAAATGTTTCATCTTAAAAATTCTTTAAATCATAGTACAATAATTAAATTATAGATTAATCGTATTTTTTACACATAAGCTTCACTAATGTACCTATATTGAGGACATGTTTCACGAACTATTGTTCGCATAGAGCTGATGATGCAAACAATAGTTTGCATAACATGTCCTCAATATAGGTACATAAGTGAAGGTTATGTGTAAAAAATATGACTCCTATAATTTAATTATGTTTTGCTTCACTGTGGTGTTCCAATGCAGTAAAATTTTGATACATAGTGCAATAGTTTCATAAAGAATATACTGCAGAAAGGGCTGACTAGTGGTTATATATACTTATTATTCCCTACCCTTCATACAGTCTGGAATTGTGGATCTGAGAGTGAATGTGCATGTCTAAATAAGTTAAAAGCAATGAAAAACTAACCTGAAAGTTCAAAGAACAAAAGCACCATCAAATATTCTAGTCAAAACCCTGATATGACCATAGGAGTTAAAGGGGGCTATAAGAACATTTCAGTATTTTGTGAGTTTATTACCAGTTGGTCAATGAATATGCAAACAAAGTAAGGACAAGAAGCTACCCAATATTATAAAGAGAGAAATTCTGTGTCCATTCATGTGTGTATGTCGGCATGTGTAGAAAGCTTTGTTGCTGATGTAAGTAGATTATCATTTCATTATTCTTAATATATGTATATATGCATATTTTTTATAAAAAGCATGAAATTTTTTTGACATTAATTATCTTAATTTACAGCAGCAGTTTTAAATAAATGTCACTATAACTATCACCTTACATTATTATTCACGTAGATAGAGAGAAATAACCGTGATTCTCAAATTGGTGCCATGAGTCTCATGTTCTTTAGAGCTAGTTGACCAATGAACAGTTAATCTCAATTGCACTAGCAGATCATTTTCAAAATGGCTCACAACATAGTGGCATAAGCCAAAATGCAAAACAAAACAAAAAGTGTAATTAAATAAATCTGATTTCATTTGCAAAATGGAGCTCAGCAGTGTGACATATGGATACATTCGGGAAAGCAAATAAATTAAATAAATAAAGAAAATAATAAGACGACTTAAAAAAGGTCAGGAAGAACCTGTACACCTTCAAGAACATCTACAACATCTAGATCATCTAAGCTAAAGATCATCATGATATCAAGGAACCTGCAACACAAACAGGACCACAAAGACATTAAGAACTTCAGAACATAAGTATAAAGATAAAAGCTTCAAAACAATCAAAATTTATAAATTGCACATCTTTTAAAAAGCTATTAGTTAATTTTAAAAACACTGCATACATTTAAGAGGTAGTCCAAGCTAAATTTGAGAAAATGAGTAAGGAAATTGAAAAAGAAATCAATATCACTGAGAATAGTGCAGAGCAGGATATTGTTAGACTGGAAAATCTGAACATATTTATTTGTTGAGAAAAATGAAACTATAGATAACAAACAAATAGAAAAAGATAGCTAAGGAATTGAAAGAAGTAGCTAAGAAATCACTGAAAAACAATACAATTAGCCAGTGATAAGATAAAGATAGCTAGGGAAATGTTAAAGAAGCAAGATCAGCGTGCTACTGAAATTACCAGCAAACCCAGTTAGTAGCAACTGATATAAATAACAAAATAAAATAAATTATATAGAAAATTAACGTTCAGATAGCTAATTATTGAAATGAAGGATATGCTTTAAAAAAACTCAATGAAATTGGAGAAAATTTACAATGTAATATAATTGTTAATAATGAGATTGAAAAGTTAGGCTCAAATTTGATACATATTTGACATGTAGTTGGGAAATGGCAGTATATGAAAGTGAAAACTTAGAGACTACCAGAATTAAATGTGTGCACAACAAGACTTGGTTATCAAAGTAGAAGATAGCTGAAGTAAAATTGGAAAAGAAATTGGTAAGTAATTGAAAATCATAACAGAAAAAGTAAAACTTACAAATCAAAAATAAAAATTATAAGGGGCCTGCACCTTGGCCAAGTGGTATCTCACTCTCGACAGCTGAGGGTGTTAGGAAGGTCCTAACGAAACACCTTCTCGGTAAACACTGACAGTATATGAAGCATCAAGTACCAGTTCATCTCAAAATTATATTAATTTACTAAGCAGTATTTGATAATCACCACTGTCAGAAGCTTTAGTGAGATCAATAAATAAACCTAAAGCTAATTAATATAATTTTGAGTCGAACTACGACGGCTGTTCAATAAAGAATGATCACAATCTTTTTTTGACAATGTACCTCTACTCATCCTCATAATTTTGATGGCCCTTCTCAAAATAGTCTCCCCTGAATGCGATGCACTTGTCCCAGCATTTCTGTCAGTTTTCAAAGACATGCTGGAAATCATTTTTTGAGAGATCCTTCAAAATCGCCTCCGCAGCCTCCACCACTGCTTCTGATGATGAATAATGCCTCCAGCGAAAGCGTTTCTTCAAGTTAGGGCATAGAAAAAGTCACATGGGGCTAAATCCGGACTATAGGGAGGATCAGGAATGCACTTCACGTTCATTTTCAGGATATCTCTGTAGTATTGTCCAGTTACTGATGTGTGTGCAGGTACAACATGCTGATAAACCATTCCATGAATATCAAAGAATGAGATGACCATAACTTTTCCAGCATAAACAAACACTTTGCTTTTTGGGGAGTTGGAGATGAAGAAGATTTCCACACTGAGCTTTGCTGTTTGCTTTCAGGATCAAAATGATGTAGCCAAGTTTCATCAGCAATGATTACGTTTGAAAGAAACTCCAGATCTTCCTCTAACATCAACTTTAACTGTGAATGCCCTTTTGTTCGGTAATCAACAGTCTTGGAACCCATTGCGCACAAACACGTCTCATGTGTAATGTTTCTGTCACCAACGTTTGGGTGGCACACAATGAAATGTTCAGTATTTCAGAAAGTGATCGTAAGGTAATTCGTCGATCCTCTCTCACAATGGCAGCAGCAGTGTTGATGTTTTCTTCCGTAAGAGCAGTAACTGGAGCACCGGTTCCATCTTCCTTTGAAATTGATTGTCTCCCCTCTTTAAACATTTTAAACTACCTTCGAGCTGTGCTGTAGGTAAGAACAGACTCTCCATAGGCCTCCTGTAACATTGTATAGGCCTCAACTGAAGATTTGTTGAGACGAAAGCAAAATTTCAAAGTTGCATATTGTTTCTCGCATGTTACCTCCATTGCAGCGGTAGGCGATACTGAACATGTCTGAACTTGCCTGGTTTTCACAGGCAGAAACCAGGAGTACCAACAATGAAACTACTATGGCGTGTTTGTTTCACATTAAGTTAACAGAATATAATAAGATTGAATTTTAGTGTGAAAAATTATGACCGTAAAAAATTATGATCATTTTTTATTGAACAGCCCTCGTAGTACTCAATGCTCCACTTATTGCTAGTATTTACCTAGAACGTGTTTCGTTAGGATCTTCCTAACATCATCAGCTGTTGTCGACTAACGGACATTGGTTTGGTGAACTCATTGGAGGCAATAGGTGTGTCTCTTGTCGGTATCTTGATGAACTTGAAGTTTGGGTTTTCTTCAAGGGTAGTGTCGAAATTAAACAATTTTCTTTCATAATTCTTTATGAAGATCTTTTCCCACGTGGTTAATGCAGCTGGACCTTGGACACCTTTTAATAAGTGGATTTCTCATTCTATATCGTGATTCTCCTTCCAAAAATGGTATGCTACCGCCGATTCATCTATTTCTTTGTTCCCATGTTCCTAAAATGCTCTTTAAGTCTAATGTTCAAATTCCTTTTTGTTTTTCCAATGTAAAAGCTGTCACAGCCTTTGCAGTTTATCCGGTACACACCTGATTTTTTGTCTGTGGGTATCTCCTTTGTATTATGTGATTTCAAACACTAAATTTGTTCTGTGGCTCCAAAGTAATATTGTGCACTTTGAAGACTTTTAAAAAAGGTGGGATATGTAAATTTTCTGTATGAAGTTTCATTGCTGATTGGGGAAAGAGTAGTTACTTGTTTGCATCTTTGTTGTCTTCTGAATTTATCAATTTTCTTTTTGACCAATTCAGCACTGAATCCATTGTCTTCTGAAATGTGAATGATATTATTGTACTCTTTGATATATTCCATCTTGTTTAAAGGTACATTAATAAACCTGTAAGTTAAACTGTTGATAACAGCATGCTTGTGTTGTCTTGGGTTATATCCATCTGCTTTTATGAAATTTTCTGTGTGTGTTTCCTTCCTATGTATGCCAAATTCAAGTTTATTATGTTTTCTGGTAAGTTTCAAATCTAAGAAAGGGATTTCACTGTTTGTCTCTTTTTCTATGGAAAATTTAGTTGCAGAATTTTGTAAATTAAGTAGTTTTAATTTATCATCCACTTGTTTCTCATTTACTATTGCCCAAATGTCATCCACATATCTATACCAATGTTTGAAAATTAGTGGGTAATTAACTAGGTAAATACTAGCAATAAGTGGAGCATTGAGTATTAGTTTGACTCAAAATTATATTAATTTTATGCTTCATTGTATTATAGTCCTTACGCATTGGAACTAAGGCTAATTAATACAAAATTGAATCGAGAATATATTGACACATTGCTTCACTCACACTGTTTATTCACAGGACATGTTTCAAGAGCTCTTGCTCCTTGAAAGCAAGAGCTCTTGAAACATGACCTGTGAATAAACAGTGTGAGTGAAGCAATGTGTCAATATATTCTCGATTCAATTTTGTATTAATTTGTGCTTCACTGTCCCTACGCTTCTTTCAAGTTTATACTCTAAGGCTAATTGTTTATTGCTTTTAGCAGAGTGTATTTTACTTGTAAACAAATGCAAAGCATTACAAACTAACATGCATTTTTGAAAACCAAACTGAGTTTTATCAATAATATTGTATTTGTCTAGGAAGTTGGTGATTCTATTATAGACTTTTGTTTGAACACATTTGACAACATTGATAATAAGGAAATAGTCCTAC
This sequence comes from Mantis religiosa, assembly GCA_030765055.1. Classification (NCBI taxonomy): domain Eukaryota; kingdom Metazoa; phylum Arthropoda; class Insecta; order Mantodea; family Mantidae; genus Mantis; species Mantis religiosa. The sequence continues at coordinate 402,898,648 of CM060950.1, forward strand.
ATTGTTTGTCTTTTTTATCGTGCTCTATATGTATAGGTATTATATTACAGTTTTGAGCTGCTCAGGGAATATACCATTAAAGAGAGAGGTAATGAGTGTGATAACAAGAGGTTGGAAATAGTACATGTTTTAAGTAATTTACTGGAGAGGTTGTCAGTTACTGCAGAGGCACTGGATTTTATTTATTTTTTATTTTTATTCATTTATTTATCTGCCATAGGAGACAACCAGACTCATGGCATTGTCAAAAATACAATATATGTATAATAATTTTCAAAAATATAAATATGAATTACAATATATTTGCAAGTGTTACAAATTAATATAAAGTCTAATACAATAGTACATTTTAAAAGTACATACAGTAAAATAAATTTTGTTCATTTTTATCTGTAATTTTACGGCACAAAATTTGACGTCATCAATAGCATTGCTGATGGAGCGAGTTTATATACGATTCCCCTACCGGCTTGTGATCATATTAGATGTGTTGACAGCAGCTTTGCGACCTCCCTCTACTGGCGGTAAATATACTATTTAAGAGGTGGGTCTGCCCACGTAATATAAAGGTGCGTAATTTCTCCTGGTGTGTAGATACGATAACTGTTTATAAAAAAAAACTATATACATACTGCAATGCAGTGCAATGAAAAGCTAATTATGCAGCCATAAAAGTAGACCATGAAGAACATACGAAATGATAAGTCAATACACACTTATTTCAAAATGAACATCTGTTTTTTTGTTATAGTAGACATATATGCATATTGTAAACCTGTCACATAAAATAGAAATATTTCAATTTCATCTCAAATCTTTTCTATCACCCACAGTTTCCTCACAATGTAACTTCAAACAAACCAGAAAATTAGCAGAACATGTTCTAGGAATTAAAAATAAATTAGTATTACAGTATGTACAAAGCTTTTATCCAAGTCTAAACAAGAAAATATCTCTAGTACATAGTCTTATGTGTCCATTTTCTTATATTTCCTTTCTTCCCCTTAAACACTGTCTGTACTAGGAGAAGGTATGCTTGAGGCCTTTCTGTCATAACATTATTTATTGCTTCTAAATTGGAACCAGTCACTTTATAGCATCTAGTGTCTCTCTTTTTGCGAGTAACTGATCCCGTATCTTGGAAATGTTTGATGCACCTATTGCCTAAAATACATAAGGATACCAACATTAATAGACATTTTAATTAAGTGTGAGAATGACAAAAAATTTATATCGTATACTGATAAAAAGTAAGAAATTTATTTTGCGAACAAAAGTATGTCAATTTGATGATACCTGGACACTTTTGTAAACATTGCGCTCCGAGGGACTTGTCTGAATGCTGGATAGCATTGCATAAACTCCTCTATGCAGCGGTTTAAACTATATTTATATGTCGTACCAATTTTAATGACGGTACGTAAGTACCATTCAACCATGAAGATGCGGTGTTCTGATTTCATATCCAGGGGAAGCTGGTTGTATTAGTTACCACAGCAACCACACTGAGAGCATTGTAATTTGCTTACTGCTCCGCAAAAACTACTGCTTCTTCTCCGTAGAGGGCACTATGATTTCAAGGTAGACTCACCAGTTAACTACGACATCATTCTTGCTCAATCAGAGGGCGGGAAATAACGAATAAAAATGAACACCATGTATTTGTCACCTGTATACCTTTTATTTCCTCTGGCAATTTATTGTACAAGTAACAAGCTGCAAAGCTGGGTTTGGATTTGTACAGTTCAGTCCTGTGAGCTACAGCTGAAATTTATTGATTTACCTAGTTCCATAATTATCTATTTGACTATTTGTTTTCTGACTTAAAAATGCTGTTTTTGCAAGCATTATTACTTCAAATATATATAGGGACTGTAAGGTCAGGATATTTAGCTTTCTAAATAGATTATTTACTATTTGTGTACCTTACTTTCATTAGAAAGTGGTGAAAAGACAGTAGCCTTACTTTTGCAAATCTAGGTCATCTGATTATGTGTAGCATTATTGTTGTCTTTAGAGCAGATAATATTTATGAGGTGATCATTAAATACTTGTAGTATTAACTTTAAAGAGAGTCGATTAATGTCACTAAACAACACTTACTTTTAAATTTTTCCAGAACATGTTTCAGAGGCTTTGCCTCTATCCTAAGCCGGCCATCGACTGGTTCTCATTGGTGTAGTTGACGATATTTTGTCACAGGTCTCCTCTGGTGGCGGTTCAAGGAACTTGCTGAACAAATCTTTCTGGGGGATGTCAAAATTGAATACTTTGTTCCTATTTTTTGAAATAAAGATTTGTTCCCATGTGGACACACACACACACACACACACACACACACACACACACACACACACGCACACGCACACGCACACACGCACACACGCACACACGCGCGCGCGCACACACACACGCACACGCGCACACACGCACACACAGGGACTATTATTAAAAATGCTTTCGTTTGGTTCTGAGATTCTTAAAGCATGTATTTCCAATTAAATCTCAGAATGAAAAGCTTGGGTGGAATTCAATACTTCCTCTGCTTATTATAGTAATAATTAAGTAACTAGAAGAAAAAGTGAAAACAAAAGCTGGTTAATCACCGAACTTGCTCACTTAAGTTCAGCAGTTTTTAATAATGCAACATGAGCATTTCAGAGAAATCCTCCCAAAACAAATTACCCTTTTCATAATACACTTTCTTTTTTTTAAATGATCCTGATGATTTTGATTAAGCTACTGAATTTCTTACAAGACAATTGAAATGTATATCTTAAATTTTAGCTCTTTCTGAATACATCTTGAAAACAACTGGCAAGGCATAAGAGGTAAACACTACACAAAACACTTCAGATCTCATTAAAACATGAAATATATGAACAAAACCATTATGTGTCATTAACCATTTCCAAGATCTTGTATGTTTTCGGTTAGAATTTGCCAACAAAATACCACAACGAAGGGTTTAGAATTTGAAAGCCAGCATGTGGCAACACCACTTGAAGAAGATGGTGTTAGTCCTACCAGCAACACAAAACACTGCTGTTGCAAATTGTCACTGTGTATGTGTGTTGACTCTGTAATGATGATCTGCTTCAACAACACAACTATTATATAACACAATGAAAAAAATAACGTATTGCAAAAAGTCGGAACAAAGCAACAATTTTCACACAGCGGGATTCAGAGTTTACTCTCATCTCCACAACTGAAAATGTAAACTCTGATTGCAGATTGTTTTGCTGTATCTTTCATGCTAGAGGTAAACAGCAGTCATCAAACTATAATATGCCCACCTCGGTAGCAGAGATAGTAGCGTGTCTGCCTCATGTTCAGAAGGTCCCAAGTTCGAATTTCGGTCAGGGTGAATTACCCGGATAAAGTTTTTTTGGTGTTTTTCCCTTATCTAAGTTCTATGGACCCTGTACTCATTTGAGCATCATTTCACCCATTTCATTCATCGTCTGATATGACTTAACATTGGAGGATGTAAATTTAAAAAAGATAAAAAACATAATACTATTATGTAATAAGAAACTCATTATAGTGTATACATTGTTGTGGTCACGTGACTGTTCTGTTCACTCCTATACAAAGCATTCTTCAAAATCTTCTTCTTCTACCTACTCATGATTTAATGTTAATACAGATAAACGTGTTTCATTCATCTACATATTTCGATATAGGTACACAAGGAATACATTAAGATAAATCAGTTGTCAAATGCTAGTTACTATGTATTGCCTGACATTCTACTCCCTTTGCATGGACATAAGAAGGAGGGTAGGGAAAGTGGGAGTAACAAACGAAGGAAGGAAAAAAGCTATTATGACTATTATGACTATTTACTCTTGAGAAATTAATGACAGTTTTAAAATTCAGTCACAGAATATCTCTAAATTGTTTAACACCATAACAAAATTTATTTAACATAAATTGTGCTCTTTGACAAAATCAATGTTTTTTTAAGTAGGAAATACAATGAGTACAATTAAAACTGTGTCAGGTTATTTCATTCTTGTATTCAGGGAATATAAATTATATTTTTACATAATTTTATTGATACATTATCAACATTTGATGCATTGCTGTCCTGGAAAACATATAATTTTTATATCTTCTTCTATTGGTGTTGTATTACGTATATACTTTTAGATAATTTTGTCGATAAATTGTCAAAATTTGATGCAATACTGAACCGGAATAACATTTTAATGTTGATACCTGTTTCTGTTGGCATTGTATATTTGTTGAAAAACACTTACATCAACTCACAAAACTTATATTTCATTCATATTTAGTACTCGTTATATTTTTGAAGTATTTCTTTGTTCTGTTGGTCAATTTCAGCATTTGTTCTTCTAACACATACGTACTCTGGAACGGACCAGTGAGATTTCAAAAGCTCCACAAGATGTTCTAGTAGTACGAGCTCAGAAGTCGCGCCGGCGTCTTGTAATTTGTTTAGCTCTTCGCGAAGTATCTGCTGGGTTTCTTCCGTGCACTTAAAAGCTTCACGCCATGATACTTCTTCAAATGAAGATGACGAAGGTCCAGGACCATATTTCCTTACGATATCTCCCAAGCTGGGATACCCTCTTTCCATTTGTTGACACCCCGCGCAACATTTTTGAGGTGCTGTCATTCCTTTCTCTTTTCTGATTCTCTCCTTTTCCTTGTCTAGGCGTGTTGAGGTCTGCCGCTGTGCAGCATCTTCACAATACCTCGCTGTTTCACAATCGTAGCTATCCATATCCATTTTAATTCCCTTAATATGTTGTTTTACTATATTATGCCTTCTTACTTCTTCTCCGCTGTATTTTCCAGTACTTATATCTCCAAAAGAAATAAATGTTGATGAGTAGTTTGGAGAATTTTCCTGACAAACCCACCAATATCTTTGTATTCTCTACTGGTTGTTATGGATACAATATTCTATGTGATAGTCGTTTGTTTGAAATCATTGATTATATTTCTTGTAGCTACTAAATGCTGTATAACCTTATTCTGTAACACGAGTTATATAAATCCTTGATGCATTCTGTTAACGTTAGCATTTACGTTGCCCTACATAGTTTTTTGACAATATTTAATAAAGGTATTGCAGTTTGTTTACAAACTAATCTTATTTAAAACATCTTCTGTGTGAAAATAGAAAACGATTCGCAGTGTTTATTACTATTTGCTGGAAGTGAGCATCTTAACATAAAGATGCCATGGCACATTTGGCTCTCCTAAATTAATACTTTCTTAAGCAGAAATTCCTTTTACTCCCTCTACCATGTACATATATTTATACGTAGTAGTCAGAAAAAATAGTCCATTCGCCCAAAAAGCCGATAGCGGTATTTCTCCGTAAATATCTACATGTTTTGAGACCCCCTGAATAAAAAAAAAAGTTAAGTTCTGTATATGTGCACGGGCGCGTCTCTGTAAATTGCACAACTAAAAAAGAAAGAAAAACATTCATTATCCGAAGATTTTCAAGGAAATGCCTTTTCTCATCACGGAATGTTTTTAGAAATCCTATATTTTCTTAAAAAGGGTTCTAAAGATTTTGATTAAAATATCTTAAGCATAAAATATGTTCATGACAAATGAAATACCTTGAGTATCGTTGGCATAGCCTAAGTGACTTTTGCATAACTGGTAAACTGCAGAAGATAGACACAATGTTACTACATAAAAAAGGGGCATATTTTAAATTATGTCGAATAACTTTTCTTCTCCTCGTTTTCTTGTGGAGCTAACCATTTCTGAGATATTACTTGTTCGATTCGCCAATACTTATACTTTTGTGAAAATGAAATCATTGTTTTTATTTCTTCTATCCTAGTCATACAAATAGTGACCAGATCTTGCTATCCCTAAGTGTGGTGTATTCCCCTAAACCATTGTACCTATAAAGAAATATTCAATAAACAATATCTGCAAATGTTTATCTTAATAAACATGAAGTAAACAGTGGAATAAACCTTCGTAAGGATAATATCTGTATGAGTAAATAGAGAAAACCATATGAGTACACATACCACATTTTTGTAACGTTTTCTAGTATATTCTTATAGAAGGTAGAAGAAGGATGACATTTCAGCAACAAATTCTGTATATACATGTCACCATAATACGTGTTTTGAGGTACCCTTAATCCAATAAGCAGCATAACTTAAAAATTGATGTGTTGCACTGACACGAAACTATTGTTCCAAAAGTTTATTCTATGTACTTTATATAAGGCGACCATAATGTCATCCAGTCATACCTGTTCGTGTATTGTTACTAATTACTTTGGACGTACAGTGTTGAAAGTTGCTCAAAACTCCAATAATACCTACTATCGAAATTTGTATGTAACACGAGCACGGCTGATTTGCATGAGTCCATGAACTTCAAAGTTCATATTACAAATCACTCTCTTATTATTTACATCATCTGTTATTCTAAAAGTCAGGATAAAGCCAGTCGTTACTTGTACCTAGAGACAGGGGAAC